>CAAKHB010005761.1:0-12937 GCA_901007665.1 Aeoliscus strigatus | reverse complement strand
GATTACAAACAATGTCAAGATCAGATAAAATGATTCAAATGTTTGTTTCATTTCCAGCATTATCAGCAGATTTCTTACAAAGAGAAAGGGCATTTACAGGATCTCTTCCATTAAACTGAGTTGAACTACTTGCAGAACAAACAGTTAGTCCATCTTTTTAGTCAAACTGTTGTTTGTATATATACAACATTCACATGTTTGTGCAATAATATTGGTATATCAAGTGATTTGTCACAGTACACACATACAAAGTTATAAACGTGTGCTTCTAAATTCTAAAGATGAAGGTCTATGTACATGAATTCAAAATAACGGTATTGTTTTGATTATTATTTTATTGATTGCTTGATTATTCTGCAGATAAGTTACCAGATAGGTTATTGGAAGTATAACTGTAATTACTGTAACTGTATTCAGTCCAATCTGTATGTTCAGTGAGTTTAGAAATAGCTCATTTTGTCAGAGCACCAGTGTTTTACGGCTCATTTTAAAAGATTTCCCTCAATGAGGAAAACAATATCTACATTGAAGTAGGGCTGACTACGAAATGTAATATAGCTTGAAGTTCTATTTTTATCTTTTTATTGATGCTTGTTGCCGCATGTTTGACCTCTAATTTAAAATGTATAAACGTTTTTAATTGTTGGTAAACATTTTCAATTGATTGTGGGGTAAAAACTGTGCGTTTCATCAGTCACCTTTCAGCGTCTGACTGGCTGAAGGTCACCACAGTTCACTTTCTGCAGTGTTTGCCGTCATCATACTCAGACTTAAATAATATTAGCTGTATTGTGATCACAGCGCACCTCTGTTATGCCGTTACTAGAGTGTATTAACAAACCCTATGGGACCCTGAGTGCCAGTGTTTATGCTCAACAAGGTAAACTGATATATCTACATTACATGCGGGCTGTCAGATGGAGACTCGTCTTTTCAAACCATATCACGAGGAAATTTGGTGGTCATATTGAACCTTTTCAAATGAGCTAAGACTCTCTGGACAGGTTGCTGTCAACTAGCTGGGTCCTGGACGAGGAAGGAACAATGAGATATAGATTGGTACTCCACTGGACAGAATGGTGAATGTGTGAGGGAGGGAAAAGTTAATGACTCACAGCCTCTCTCACCTTCTGTCTTTGGTATAATCAGTTTTGTCACTCCTATCTCAGTTGTCATGGTAATCATTTCACCAATTACCTTCCACACAGTGGACTGTGCCATTGCCACCGTTCTGGCCACGTTCAGCACCAGTTCACTGTCTTGGCCGTCAGGGTCTTTCAGCCTCTCAGTGCTCCATGCAGCAGGAGGTCAACCATGTACTTCAGAGACATCCCACTAATGTAGTAATTCAGATTATAATATTTGCATCCATGATTTCCCTTCCAGATGGACTGAGAGGTAACTCAGTGTGTGTGTGTATGTGTGATATCTAACTGGTGTCTGATGAAGGCATCCATGTAACGAACTACAAAAAGACCAGAAACTTAAAGATCTGGGTTCACTGGACACTTTTAAGATGATTTTGACTGACTGGCTGCAGATGTTTTGTCTGTTTGTATGTTTTTTTTAATGTATTGACATTTTGTTCTTGTTTTTAGGTATGATTCTTTGCAACTGTTTAATGTGCTGCTGCCGGTCTTGGCCAGGAGACGATTGAAAAAGTGCTTCACTGTCTCTCTTCTTCGGTTCCATCTTTATAAATCATTAATCATTACAAAAAGCAAATCCAAAAAGCACAATAATTTGTACATTTCTCACCTAATCCAAACTTCCAGATTCCACACAAGGTTGCAGGAGTTAATAATATGAGAAGAGGCTTTACACCACACCTTCTCTTTTTGTTGTCTTTGACTAAATTGATTACTTTAATGGTGAAAATTACTTTAATGGTGAAAAAAGGTTGATTATTGCTCCCTATTCATCATCATCAATTTAAAATTCCAAAATGTCCAATAAGTCTGTTTAGTTTTCCATCTCATGGAGCCTTCGTGGATGCTGACGTCCTCTCTGTTTTGTTGAAGCAGTTGTCAGATTACCTGTAGTTCTCGGTGAAAAACCCTCATCATTTTTTGGATCGCATTTCGTTTGGTGGAGGAGCATGGGTGCCAACACAAGGGGAAAAAAAAGCCTCAACTTTTGCAGCAAAGCAGGGTGCCATCATCCAGTGAGGTGATGTGTTGGCCATACATGCAAGAGCACAATCCCGGTCTATGACTTTGTGGCATTAACACATATATTACATCCAAGCGTGCGAATGAGGTGCATTCCCAGCCAGCATATCGACGAGAGCACTTTGACAATGAGGTGCCTCAACTCTCCGCTCCACCTGCCAAGAATTACAGGTGCATCAACTCACACATAAGTTCCTGGCACGTTACTTTCAAAATGATATACTGTTTTCTTCTCCGTTGTCGCTATGAAGGTAAAATAGCTGCCACTGTAAATTTTCAGAGGTGTGAAATCATGTTATAAAACCGCAGCACAGCCCTCACATTACCAGATGTGTTAATAAAACCAGACTTCTGGAACATTCGAAACCTTGTGTTCTTTAAACAGTTTTTTTTTTCTTTTTAATGGATCAGCCCCAAGATTGAATGGGTTCTTCCATGGCCTATGATGCCTTCTTTCAACAAGTTCTGGTGAAAAAAGGCTTTTTCTAATACTGCAGAACTACTTATGTGAGCATAGAGATCTTTCGCTCAATGCAAAATAACCTTCGTGCATATGAAGTTGACAGACAAGATGGAAGATGTATATGAACATGTTTCTGTCGGTCGATTGGAGGTTTTACCGCTGTGAACTGCCTCTGTGGTGTCTGAAAGCAGAAGGGGAGACTAAGCATCTCAGTAAATTGGATCACAGAATATTGGCAGTGAGTAGAAATCTCAGGGTTTTTTTTGTGTGTGTGTGTGTGTGTGTGTGCATCCACAGCATGCCATTGTGAGTCCACAGCTGAGGTGTGCGACCAGGCCCGTTAGGTTGAAGCCCAGAACCGTCAATCACACAGGTTGGGTGGAGGAGGGGTGGCCGATGGTATGCAGATACTACTGGCTGTCAACAGAGCACTGGAAAATGGATGCCTGAGAAAGCCATAACTATGATAAATTTACTCCTTCAATTCTCTCACCAGCCCCCACCCCTCCCACCCCACTCTACGTCTTGCTAACACATTCTGATAGACATGCATGGCGCTCTCACACATGCCCCCTCCTCTCCCAGCCCTCTCTCTGTCTTTCTTGGAGCCCCCCCTCTCTTTCACCAGCAGTATGTGACTAATGTATGCGGTAAACTCACTCGCTAACACACCGCTCACCAGCCCGCCACCACCCCCCCGATCGGCCCATCCATCTCCACGTCCACTCCGGGAGACTGCATTCAAATAAATTTGTCAGTTCGTGAAATATAGATGGTTCAAAAAAAAGAGAGGGGGTGGGGCACGGGCAGTGGGGAGGAAAGGGCTGCTGTACGACAGATGAAAAACTTTTGGCCCCCGGAGGGTTATGATTTTTTGAGCAGAGGCCAAACAAAGATGTGACGTGTCACAGCTTCTGCGAGATGCACGATAGCGTTCGGACAACATGCACGTACATGCACGTACATCAAACCCTCAGACAGCCATGAAGATGTGAACTATGAAAACCAACTTTTTGCAGGTGCTTGCGCTTCCATATCTGATGATGAACAGTTTTTCTTTAGTACAATTACGTCTGACAAGTTTCTTCTTGCCTCCACTTATATATTTCTGTGCCTAAAAACTTAAAAAATGTGAGCGATGCTTTAAAAAGGATAAAACGAGAAGTTGATTGTTTCAGCAGAAGGAGAAATGATACGACGCTTGTACACCAACATGCCCAATGAATGTCGAGCTACATTTTGAAAGAACATCTTTTGAAATGATCCAAGACACTGATGAAAAGTCCGATTTTTTTTTTTTTGACCAATCAACCAACTCAAACCTTGACTTTGTACCATTTAATTACCGGAGTAGCTCAAAACATCCTCTTCCACAGAGGGAGCAGACTCGGGAGGACGAGCTGAATGTGACTCACACAGCACAGAACGACCAAAGTGATGTTCATTATGTATGTGCTCTCTGGTTTGTGGGTGTTTGTGTGCTACATACCAGAACACGAAGGTCACCAACTTGTCCAATGGGCAGAGGAATGAGAGGAATTCTTGGACTGACAACTTAAGTGCTGTCGTAATCTTTGCTCAGCTTCTCAGGAGGGGCGGTGGAGTACAAACTGTATTCCTGCAGAAATGTCAAATATTACCTCAAATTACCGGCGTATCTCGGTGAGAAAAATGCTCCTAATGCTGCTGCTTGTGATTATTGTGCAGTGTGATAAGCTGCTCATTGTCTGTTGTTTGTCCATAATGGAAAGCAAAGAATGAGGAGGCTGTCAACAATATTGACTCAAGCAAAAGATGCATTCCTTCCTTGTAAACACATGATCCTAGTTTTCTTCTCCTCCGACAGCATCTACCAGCCCCCCCCCACCCCTCTCACCACCCTTCTTGCTGTTTTCCATCTGTCTGTCTCTCTGTCTGTCCCAAGGCCTACCGACAGGATGAGTCACAGGTCTGCAAGTGTCCAGGCTGAAATGTTTCGTCCTTTGCTTTTAAATAACAGACAATAACATCTCAGTCCAAACCAGCCAAATGTGATGATGCTGGAAACGTTCCACCCTGATCATGAGTCGTCCTGTGCTGTATGTGTATGTGCTCATCTGAGATAAACACAGCATGTTGTGCTTGTTGTGGCTGTCATGATCCCCGAGAAAACGACAAAGTGACTTTCAGCAGGGCAATTGTGGACCGTTTTTTGAAACAAACAGGACTTCGCATTGGCACAACTTTTATCATCTTTTATCTGGTGACATCCAAAACTAGTATTTTCACCATCGTTACTCATCTTTGTGTGGCTGTCGAGTAAACCCACCACAGTAGAGTTATTTCCTTAGTACCGCCAGTGTCCTTATTCCACACTGACCTTAACCTAACCTTAACCCGTACCTGGACCCTAATTATGGTGGAGACATTTAAGTAGAGCAGAGCAAACTATATTAACCAAACAGCTACACTCAAGGTTTTATGGAACAAACTGACCGAACATTGATATTCAAACTGAAGTGATGACACAAGTAGGTGAGAGAACAGGAGACGAGGAGCTGATTGCTTCAAGGAACTGAGAGAAAACAGGAGATGGGACAATGGCAGAACATGTCAATATAGAACAGGAGGAAAGCAGTGTGACTGTGACCCTGATCGCTCCTGACTGACCGACTCTTCACATGACAGCCTCCGTCATCAGCATATGAATGTATGCGTGTGAATGAATGAATGAGGCATCACTGTAAAGATGGTGAGTTATGAAAACACATCATTTACCAGACCAGAGTTTTCGGTTACAGTTGTGTGTAAGGCATATTGTCGTCCCGTGAAACAAAACGACTCACCACAAAGCTGATTCCGTTTTACTTCATCATTATTGGTTTCTTCAGATGGTTCGGATGGTCTCCGATTTGTCTCAAACTTTGCCAGAACATATCGAGGCCGTCCAAGAGTCAAACGGATCACATACGACTCATACGGGATCTATGAGTTGTGTCTTTTTGTTGTGACTCTAGAGTTTCCCTGGTTCTGTCTATTCTTTCTTTGATAAGTGATCCCTGGATCAAAGCGGTGAGGGACCAGGTTTCTGATGTCTCCCATTTATTCTCGGCACATACGTGTGAGATTGTGTCTAAACATGTACCGTGTTTTATTGTCCTGGGAGTTGCAGGTATGTGAGTTTCTTGCCCTGTGTGCAGACGGATGCAGCGATAGCGTGGACACTCGTAGGTCACGGCTCTCTGTTATCTTGACAAGGACTCTCTGTCACCACCTCTTTCTTTCTGCCTCTTTATTTATCCATCTCTCTGTCCTCCATCAGCTGACACACGCTCCTGGAAGTCCTCCCTAAATCACTCAGTGACAGACAGAGGGACAGAAAGAGAGGCGGTAGAGAGATAGAGAAGGAGAAAAGAGAGGGATGAGGGCTTGAGCATACATGGAATGAACCTATCAATCCAGACTGCCTATTATCCCATATGAAATGCCTTTCGCTAGCAGGCGCCTAGTTAGTGCGCCGGTTCAAAATTAATAAAACGGCAGGCGAGTGTGAGCCGAGACTGCGACAGGCCTGGTTATTGATTAAGTCATGTCACAGGAATGGAAGGCTCTGCCATTAAAAGTACAAATTATGCAGCACGTTAAGCTGTGCCTCTTATTCATGTAGGAGACCGTCAAGAGTCAGGAAGAATGAAAAGCCTGCTGCGTATTCTTTTACTGTCTGTTGAATCTGTCTTCCGTATGTTTAGGATGGTGATAATGTGATTCTATGAAAAGGAAAAGGTTCCGTGTCTGAAAGTGACCTGAGACAAAGAAAATCAAGACAAAGAGCGGTTTTCCTTGTCGCACACAGCGGGACAAAGAACTGTTTCAGTGTGGGAAAGGCAGCAGGTTGAACAGAGAGATGACACACAAGAAGTCCATTTTTCAAGACACCGTTTCATCATATGAGGAATTAAATGTTCGTTTGACACATGCCTCGGAGTGGTGAAGAGAAGGAGTCAAACAGGCTGATGGCTCGCAAAGGTCAAATTAATTTGTCTGGTGTGTTGTGAGCCTACAGCTGATGTACAGGACGGGTAACAAGACAGGAGTAAAGTGTTTCTCCCCCTCATGCATGGCGCCGTGGAAGGGAACGCAGTTTGATTTCCTCTTTTAAGTGTGTGTGTGTGTGTGTGTGTGTGGGGGGGGGTGCAGGCATAGAGTGGAGCGAAAAGAGAAGATGGGTGGCGGGTGTCAATAATTTATTGCAGGATTCTTGTGTCAAAAAGGGCAAAATGAACTGCACCTTCGGATCCTCAGGCCGCTGCTACGCTTCTAGCGCAGGCACTCGTTAACACAGAAACACTCGCGCGCACACACACACACACACACACGCTGACAACCAACGGCAAATGTAAATGAGCATTTGCACACATTCACAGAAATTCAAATGGGTGCACGGTCACAAACATGCACGCCACAAAAAAAGCCTCACTTCAGTCAACTGGCAGGTCATTAATTTCATGATGCGAAACCAGAACGCCTGGGATGAAGATGGAGGGTGGGGGGAAATAGTGTGGTGTGTAACCATGTGTGTCCTGATCCATCTAACAGGATCTCTTAAGAACCTGGTGTTTATGCATTCTGAAGTCTTTTTGTTGTTGTGGTTGTTGTTTCCAAAGCGCTGAAACCGATACGAGGACCTCTGCGATGGAGGAAAGTGGCATCTTCTTTGTTGTATGATTTATTACTCCAAAGTTCTTCTGCTCGCTCTCTCTCTCTCTCACATGGACATTATTTTTCTGTCAGAGGTTTGCCGTATGAATGTGACGTTTCTTTAGCAGAGTCCCAATCACCACTGCGCCGCGAGACTCGGTGATGCAGATTTTTTCGGCTTCTTTCAAGTACTGGTACACAGCGGGAGCGAGGGAGGTGGAGGAGGGCTAACAGCAGAGTCCAATTAATCTGTTAATTGGGGCTATTATGGACCAGATGCTGCGGAATAAAAGAGAAATCTTCGCCTGCCTCTGTTTATTTTTACGTTCCCCTCTTCCTCTTCGAAAGTACATATTGGCAGTCGGTGTCTGTTCTCCCTTTTCCTCTTGGCTAAAAAGCCAGCCGTTGCTAATGGCACAGTATATGGCAGGCAGACTGCCCCCTTGGCACTGCCCGCCAGAGGAGCGCAGGGCTTTTAGATGGCAAGGTGCAGTAAAAAGCGTTAGTTGAATAAAGAGGCTCTGCCGGGAGGAATATAGCCGCTTTATGGCCCTCTGGACAGAATGGGACGTTTTGTCTGGGAGTTTATTGAACGAGCAGAAAGTGTCCATTGTTTATATTTGCATGTGCATGTACTGTATGTTTCTCTGAGTCCTTGTGACTTTGGGCTGAATGGTCCCAGACATGAAGAGGAGGGGGGAGGAGAGCTGGAACGAGGTAGCGACAGAGCAACAGAGGGGTAGAGAGAAGGGAGGGGTGGGTGAGAGCTGAATCAGCGGGAAGCTTTGCTAATCGCCATGGCTCATCTGTTAATGGAGTTAATGAAGAATGGGAGCAAACCAAATGCGCTGAGATGAGAGAAGTTCCAGCACACTGCATAGGCCGCTGCTCTCGCCGTTTCCTCCACACACAGCCACACAGACACACCGACTACCACACACATGCTCCGTTTTCTTTCACGAGCACCCTGTGCTATCTGTTTTCAGCACCTATTGACACGTTCTTTTTGCACCCCCTCGCACCAATATGCACATTCTGCTACTTTCACGCTCGCCCTTCCACACTCCTACCCTCACGCTGGCACGCAGACACACACACACACACACACACACACACACGCTTTTCCTCGCCTGTCCTCTTTCCATATGTTTCTTTCTTTCGCCTCATGAAGTGTGCAGCTCCGTCTTTAGCCCCTCTGTTCTCCCCCAGGGAGGAGATTTGCTGTGACACCATCATGTTTGCACAGGAGGTGAGGAGATATTCAGCAACGCCATGTAGACCTCTCACCCGCTTGATAAGCCTGATGGGTTGACAGGTCCCAGAGGGGACACACACACACACACACACACACACAGAGACACACACACACACACACACGCACACACGCACTGCTCACTTGTTACAGGCTCAGTAGCATTTATTAGCAATCTATCAAACACTTGTTATTGACACAGCAGTTATCGCTCCATCAAGATACAATTTTGGAGCCTGCTGCCATCAGTCAAAGTGCCTAATATACCTTATGTGTATCTACAGAAAGTTATTAATAACTGCACAGAGAAAAGGTCCAATGTGGACATTAGAATATTATTGTTCCTGTCCTTTTCTCTTGAATAGTCAGAATTATTTCCTGTTAGTTATTGTTGGTGTGAATTGTACATGCTCTGAACTTCTTGGACAGTGACTTTTCCAAACGACGTCGAACGTCGAAGAGGCCTGGCCCCTCAAAGAATGTATCGTACGTATCAACATGATCCAGCTATTTTGCACATTCTTCGGTATAATTCTTTAATCACATTGGGCTTGGCAGAAGTTTGCACCCTCAAACATCATAAAGCTGGTTTAAGACACACAGTGATGATTTACATACATCTAAGGACATTGAATCCAGTATTGTACTGTAGCTCTGCAGTGTTTTTATAGGGGCAGACATTCTTACACAGACTTATAAATATTACAGATGACTAACTGCAAACTGTTCAAAGCTGATGATTACCAACATCCCTCAAATCAGGTTTGTGGTCAATTGATCAGACGTAAATCCACTCATGTTTCAGTGATTAATATGATGCCAACACACTCATACCAGCATCGCTTTGTGGAAACACGTACACACACACACACACACACACACACACACACACACAAAAGCAGTCTGCTGGTTAATCAGCTGTATAAAGTGTGTTTCAATTTCCTCCCATTAGAGCAGACGCTGGCTTGATTTAGTCTCCTGAGAGTGAGACATTTAATGTGGTACTGATGTTATCCACACACAATATCACACCTGGCAAGAGAAACATCACCTGCTGCTGCTGTTTTTTCCCACAAATAATTAGTCGGTTATTTGTTGTTCATTATAACAGTTTCACCCGTTCTTTCATTTTGTTGGACCGCGGCAGTAAACCAGGTTTGACTTGTGTCCTACAAATGGGAAGTAAAAGCTGCCTGACGTGGGCATCAAATGACGTTGGGAATGATTCTTCCTGCACTCATGTTCTTGTGCACGTAGATGGGGGGGTTGCTGGGCCAAGAAAGACCCTTTTTCTCTTCTGTTTTTGTCATTCATTCCTTCAGGATGTTGTCTTCAAAGAATTACCAGCTTTATTATTCTCAACGTGATTTTAAGTGTAAACTTTATAATATCTTTAGTAAAATATGTGCCCTTCTGTTGATATTTGTTTGTGAAGCAGCAGAGGATTGGGCAGGAGGGGCAGGTGTATTGAACACAGGAGGAAAAATGGAGTTCTGGACCATTTCCTCCAAGGACAATAACCCCCATCTTGTTTAACAGCTCACCCGGCAGGGACTATTACACTCATTTTAATTGGCTTCCACTTTAATTGCCCAGGTGGAAGGAGGGGGTCTCCTTCTGTGTTTAAAGTTAGCCTTGCCAAAATTAGTTTGTTTGTACTGTGTGTCTGTGTGTGTGTGTGTGTGTGTGAGATTGAGGGACAAGGTTGAACACAGCTTACACACATCCATCTTTTATTGCATTTTACACAAACACACTCATATGGGTTTTACACTTCTTGAAAAGTTGTAAATACTACAAGACAGATTTGCGCAACGCTTCACCCACTGTCTCAGTTGGAGTCGTAGATGTTAGACTGATGCACATGATGTCCTGAGACAATTAGCCTCCTGCTACGAGTTCATCGCTTCCAATGGCCAACGCACTGGACTGAACAGCTGTTAGAGACAAAGAAAGTGAGAAGCAGAGGCAATGGTTGCTTGAGGCAAAAACAAACTGCTTTATTAAAAAATATGTAATTTCAAATGTGCACAAGTATCCATCCTCCTGGACAGCTACTTCCTGTTTCCCCACAGTGTCAAAATGCATGCAAATGTGTGTCAGTGTGAAAGTGCCATTAATGAGAGGGTGTCTGCGATACGTGCTGCTCACTTTAAATCTGGACCATGAATAATAACCCTTGTCTAGCTTTGATCAAGTATTATCGATGGCAAGAAAATACCCAGTAATATGCTTCACTGTAGGACTGAAAGCTCACTTTTGTGTATGTCCTACACATAGCATCTGTGTTTCCCACCCATTGTCCTCAGGCAATTAAGTATGAGCGTTTTTCTTTATACATAATTCATAGTAGCTGTCACAACATCTGAAACAAGCAGCATGTGGATAGAAAGCATCTAGTCTGATAAAGTCTGCATATAAATAATGTATGTAAAACACAATTACCAAATTTAAATAGTTTTTTTGTGAAATTTGTGAAATGAGGACCTGCTACAGACAGTTGAGGATCTGTAATCAACACTTTTATTTTCACAGGAAACAGGAAACAACTTTTTCCAAGATGGCTGCTCTCCTTGCCCATGTGGATTCAAATGGTTTAGTCTGCTCAGATTGTGACTTCATAAAGTTCCAGATGTGGTGGCATATAAGCAGTAAATTGTAGTAATGAATTATGATCAAACCTTGCAGAAAGTTAAGATAAGTTATCTCTGCTGTGAAAGGTTTGAGGGAAGATAAATCTGAGAACACATGGACTTATCCAAACGTCAGGATCCGCCCTGCTCACAGTTGATACTCAAGTACACACAGGTAGGCCTGCCTACGGTAACAGCTGAATCAATGCATGAATTTGTTGGAATGCTGATGTGACATTTGACTCTGAGCAGGAGAACGTGCACAATAACCTGTGTCACCAAACCTTTCAAAGCTTGTTTTATTTCCCTTTATTGAAATACGAACCGGATCTAACTGTTGTTATTACATTAAGAATTGTTTTTTGACATTCACTGTGAGGCCTTGGTTTCAAGGTGGCTTGCTCTGAAATGTCCGAAGAGAACATGCAGGGTGGATTATGTGAGAGAGGAGGTTTGAGATGTGACTTCAGCCTCATGTCCCTCTGTCAGTTTGAGCAGTGGTTCATTTACAGTGTTTCTCAGTGTTGGTGAGAGCTGTCAAGCAGGAACTCCCTGCCTTCACCAGGCCTTTCTTTGTATTCACTGACTTCTTGTGACCTTTTTTTTCTGAGTTTTCTGACCATCTCTGCTCACCAGTCCAAATCTCATATGTTTTTGTGTCCTGATGCATACGTGTGCCACATCACGTTATGTACTTGGCAGTGGCTGAGAAACGTGGCCTGTCCTTCACCTCTCTGGCTCTGTGGTCGTATGGATGTCGGACAGGGCGAGGAGGGGTGAGGACATCAGACATCATGGGGATTCAGAGGGCCTCATATCCGAGAACAGGGATTCCCCCAGCTGCGTCTGACAATAGGACAGGAAGGAAGGAGTGTGCCGGCTGCAGGACTGGGCCAGGCGTTAACGAGAGACAGGACAGAGTTAGGTGGAAGACAAATGCTGGATGGGGATTTGAAGCGACAGAAAAGGAAAAGCAGCACCAAAGGTGGTAAAGGTGGATAGAGAAACACACTTGTATCCAAGATCAACAGTGCAAACATGTTGGTTTAAGGGTCATTCAGCTTGATGTCATTTTGTAAAGCTATTATGTGACTTTCTCTTTGTGTGAAGATGGATGCTGGCTGATGACTCATGGAACAGAGAAGCTGCTTGACAAACATACTGTGGCCTTTTCAGGGATGATCTGTGTGTCCTTGGACCAGGGACTGGATCTAACATTATCTTTCCAATGATTTCTTATTAAATACCTTCTTTCTTGGTGTTCTGTGAACAGGAAGTTCCAGCAGTGGCTTTTACTTTCTAACCTCTGGCTCAGTGTCCGTGCTTGTAAAGACAACGGACGGAGGAAAGAAAGGAAGGAAAGGGACACAGATAAAGCATTCTTATCTAAATTGTCTTGGCCCTGACCTTTACTTTTCATGATAATAGATAGTAAATCACTGTTGTATCCTGAACTCTGACCCTCCTATCACACATGACAGGGAGGAAAATAGATTTTTATTACAGAACGTTTCTATTTACAGACTTACACTACATTTTAAGTAAGAAAAATCGACAGTTGGCATTAGCTGTAGTGGCGACTGGAAGGTGAAGACATGTGTGTGTGTGTGGGGGGGGGTGATTTGGGGTGAATGCGGGGTGGTGAAGAGCTTCCCTGCAGCTGGATCCTGTCCACAGTGCTTTGCAGGGGTTGTTTTCCCACTTGAACTTTGCCATATTTTGTTGTGCTGTCAAGTGATTT
>CAAKHB010005759.1:20244-38683 GCA_901007665.1 Aeoliscus strigatus | reverse complement strand
ACATCCTCTGTCCTTAGTCCCTCTGACGCCCTGCAGAGCAGAGGCACTATAGAAAATGAGTGGATCTCCTAGGTGTCCCAACATCTGCTAACAGACCTCACTGCCACGAGTTTCGGTCAACTTACAGCCTTAGTCTTCTGATCAAACATCGCTGCGCCAGCTCGCTTATGTAAACAGAGCAAATGGAACATAATGAGTCACAAATTCACTTTTACGAGCCTGAAAGAGATGGTGGACAGTCACCGTCTGTCCCCCTGCATAGAGTAGGAGAGCTGACAGGGCTTTTATCAATATCTCCATCAAAGACGATACGGTTTTCTTCACTTCAGAGATCCAGACATTTTACTTTAGTGGCTGAGGTGCATTGTGGCCTCTCAGCATGCACAGGCTCAACAGGCACAATGCTGCCTTGTTTTAATTGTGGGATGTAGATGTGATTAAAGGTTCAAAGAGCTACAGTAGTTCCTGAATTTACATCAGAGCACTATTAGTTCAAAAAGGGCTTGTTGTTCTCACAGTCGACACACCGAATCAAAGCTGAATCAAAGCTCCACCCGCGTTTCACAACATGTTAAAAATGGTAACTTTCATCATTCTGAGAATATGAACCACCGCAGGAAATTGGAATATACAAGACCAATGTCTACTATTGTTGCTGCTGGAAAAGAGACAAACTTTGTCGCCTTTGCGCAAGATGACGAAGAATATTCTGCCAATATGTTAGTACTGTGGTTTCTGGTGTGATTACATCTTGTTCTCCAACTCAGTCGTGCCATCAGTCTGTTCATACCCCGAAGACATGACCCACAGGAGTGTTTGCTAATATAGACAAATCGACTATATTTATAATATATACACCCCACCTGCAGCATGGGATACTGTAGAACACAGGTATTTTTCTTTGTTCACTTTAGTATTTCACATTATTTAAAAGACAGACAACACAATTAACTAAAACAAAACCGAAGAACGGTCATCAGCTCATTGTAATTTTCACAACCATGATGGGCCACATGATTTAAAACGTAATAATCTGCTGCTGAAGAAACAACTTCTGAGGTGGGTGGGGGGGGGTTGTTTCTTTGCGTGGTCTCTGTAATAAAGATGTGAAAGACTTCTAACGCCTTTGTTCGCCCCAAAAGAGGAAGAACTTCGAAGTCCAAAGCAAATAGGTTTCTGTGAGGACACAACACCCAGTAGATACATTTATAACTACAACTCTGATCTCACTTGAAAATAAACCAAATGAAAGGCAAAGAGCAATGAGGCACACGATAACAAACAAACAATAGGACAGGAAGTTTCACATGGCAATGGTGCATTGTTAACAATGACCTGGTTCAGCTTGTAGGACACACCTCCCTCCGATCAGCAGCACCTGAGAATCCTCACCTGCACCAGATCACAGCTCTGACTCCCAAGGTTTTATTTTAAGAACTTTGTATTGTATTACTTGTGTATTACTAGTGATACGGAGATGAAATGCGTGTGATCCTGCAACCAAACCAACACAAGCACTGGAAGGCAAAAAGTGCCAGCGTTTTGTTTACAGCATTATGTATTATTCGCTGGCTACTATTGTCATATTATTACGTGCTGCTAGCTGCTATGTGTCATAGCTTTAAGTGATGCTAGCCACTGTTGGTCATGGCATTATCTGGCACCAGCTACTATGTGTCTCATATGTGTCTAGTGAGCATCATTACATGATAGAAGCTATTATTTGTCATCGCATTCAACAATGATGGCTAGTTGTTATTTGCACTATTTTTGGTTACTTGAATTTCAGTGACAGCAAGAAGTTAAACCTACATTTTGGAAGAACATATATTGATCTGACAATCTTGTGGGCAGTTCCAAGTGACAGTTCTAAAGGCAGTTTGTGGAGCGAGGCAGATTAACTGACGGATGTGAGGAACGATGACATCCATCGGTGTTAAAAGTGTGACCCAGTCTGCTTGGAACATCTCCGAAATGTCTTGGGATTCCTGAACAAATATGCAGGACATGTTAGCCTGTTAGCGTGTTAAGGGACAGAAGTTTGGATGTCGGTTGGTGTCTGGCACAGACAAAGAAGACGCTCCTGGTAATTTAACACTTCTTCAATGTGCACGTGTTTGTCAGCTTGCTAATAGAAACATAGAACGGCTTCAGGTGACATTTCACAAGCTAATACAGGAAAAACACACTGCAGTGGTTGATGAACTAATTGTTGCTGTTGCTATGTGCTGAGAGAGGCTGGAACATCAACACATACTGTGTCTTTGGGCTGTAGGTGTGCAGATTTTGTCGCATTGTCACTCAGGTGAGTTCAGTGTTGCCAGATATGAAATATAGGATTATTGTACCAGTGACTCAAAATCATCATATGATGAGTCGAGGCCTCGAAGTGTGTGTTGAGTAATTCAGGAAGATTTGTGTGAAGTGGGTGTTGAGATTTGTGCCATCTGACACCGATGCACCGATACTAGCTTCTAAGTCTCAGCAAGCATTTCTGTGAACCTCTGCTTCAAAGCTTCATCTCATTTGACCTCATGACAAGAGCTGAAACTGAAAGTGCTTCTGTTGAGCAAACCACGGTCACAGAATGAACATGGTATTGGACATTTGGCTTTTTTTGGAGGATTATTGATCTTGCATCATACAGAGGGCCAAATTATCATACAAACATGATCATTACAACACTGAGTGGGCTGGACAGCCCAGGAGAACCCCCCCCCGCACCCTCCCCACAAGAACAAACACACACACACTTACCTCATCTCACCTCCCCAGGCGCAGTGATATGCTGCCTCAGCTCTGCTTCATAAGAGGCTTTCACATACAAGCTTAGGACCCCGCAGCAATATAGTCCACCCGACTGTGTCTTCAGCTGATTGTCAGACGTGGGTGGAGGTCGGAGGCTGAAGGATTCCAATTCATTCTGTCTGTCAAACTGAGCTCATACAAAAGGTAAATTCTTTTCCTTTTAGTGAATCTCAGAAGATGGTCTGAATGATTTCCCTTCCCCTTATTCTGTCGGAAAGTGATATTTCTGCAGCCAGTTGAGCACACATCCGTTCTTTTACTTTGGTAACTTCTTGCTGGCCTCTCAGGTTATTGTGTTAGTTCATGTTAATATGTAGTTCCAGGGCAGCAAACATTTACACAGGATTTGAACAGGTTGTCACACACAATGTCACGTTTTGGCTCGCACTTGTCTTTTGAGCTGAAGCACAATGCATGTTTCTGGGTTGACGATTAGCTGCTGAGGAGTTTCGGTGTAAGACTGATCAGATTGTGTCTTGAAACACCAGGGAAATATTTATACAGGTGAACACGACCTGACTGTGGACTGAATTTCCCCTTTTTTAATGTAGTTCTACTGATTTCGATTCTTTGCGATGAGTCTGTGTTTCAGGGGGGTTTCAGCCAGGTCCATATTTAACCCTGCGTGGGTGCATGACTCATAGTGGCCATAGTTCATGTCCTGGTCTATGACAAAATGGAGACAACACGGTGGTGGCGAATGTCCATTAAATCAGTTCATGTTTTCACTCTTTGTGTTTGGTTCGTTTTTCTCTCACGTGATTGTTCGCCCTGTCCACCACCCATGGTCTTTGTTTTGTTAGGCTGTTCTGTGAAGTAGTATTCCGGTTTCAGTCCATTCAGAGACGTTAAAACAAATAAAAGCTATTTATTGTCCCAGCGCCACAGTGTTTGAGATAACAGGAAGTTTCTTGTCAGAAGTAGAATAAAAGGCAATCTTCAGCTAATCAAATTCACCTTCTCTTCTCGTTCACCCCACAGGATGTCATTCATCAGAGGCAGAACGACAGACAGATGCGTCTCATCAACCACATGGAGCGTTTGGCAGAAGTCAAGAGGACGTCATTCCAATAAGACCAACTAAAACATTGCCGCTCTGATACAGTTTTCTCCCCGGGAGTAAACATTGTAGGCTCATCGCGCCTGTGTTCCCTCGATCAGTGCCACGCGAACCCCCCAGCGCCCCTAAGAGGGGCAATGCCAGTCTTGCTCAATGCCGATGCCTCCTTCAGCTCCAGGCAGGAGCTCTTGGACCTCCAGGACTGTCCTCTGCGCAGAGGTCCATCTCTGGATACCCCCAGCCCCGTGGACTCTCAGACCGGCAGCCCCACAGGCTCCGGCAGCCCTGAAGCTGATGCCGCTGTTCGGCCCTGCATTTTCACCGGGGCTTCCATGGTTCCGGGGCGGCTCTATGGCGGTCACTCAGACTCCCAGGTCGGCTTGCAGCCTGCAGACTCGGATCAACTCTGTGGCTGGGGAGCGCTGACACCCAAAGCTATCCAGGTTTTCAACACCCCTCGTTGGGTGCTGTTCTTCCTGTGTGTGGCCTCTTTCCTTCAGGGGATGATCATCAATGGCTTCATCAACACTGTGGTGACCTCCATCGAGAGGCGCTTTGACCTGCGGAGCTACGAGGCCGGCCTCATCGCCAGCTCCTACGACATCGCCGCCTGCGTCTGCCTGGCTTTTGTCAGTTATTTTGGTGGCACGGGACACAAGCCTCGGTGGCTCGGGTGGGGGTTGCTGATCATGGCACTGGGCTCCCTGGTGTTTGCCTTGCCTCACTTCACAGCTCCTCCTTACCAGGTCAGTCTGCCTGAGCGAGCGGGATTGTGCTCCGCCAACCGCTCCAGTCCGTGCCGAGACGAGGAGGGAGGAGGATTGTCCAGCTATCGTTTTGTGTTCATGCTGGGCCAGTTCCTACACGGTGTGGGTGCTACACCTCTCTACACGTTAGGCGTCACATATCTAGATGAGAACGTCAAGTCCAACTATGCACCTGTTTACATGGGTGAGTCACACACAGTTTGTCCTAGATAAACTCAACAACAATGAAGGATTACGTTCTTTAACCTGTCTGACCAATGATTTTACTCTTGGTGAAGGTTCTCTGGTCACTGAAACATGCTGAATTAAGTCGTAGGCAACTGGACTGTCTACTTTGCTTGAAGTGCTTGAAGTACTATTGCCTACAGTTGAACCCAGCAAATGATTTTACTGACTCTTTCTGCATATGTGAAATTACTACACATGTATATTAACTAACTATGCAGATTATCTCCGACAGTTATTCAGCTGCTTCTACAAATGAAACCAAAGTGTTAATGAAAGAAACGCTCCAAGTTCTGGTGAATAGTTCGACCACGGATGATCGATTACGACATTCATGTTCGTCAGTAGGACTGAGGTTTTGAGCGCCAACTGTCTCTCCTTTAATGAACTCCAACTTCCTTTGTCTGTGTCCAATCAGGCTTCAGGAGTTTAGCGTCCTATGCCAATGGAGAGCACAGATAATTGCTTATTGAGCCGACACACAACACGCTGAGTTTTTTTGTCCTCATGAAACATTTTACATTTTTGGACAGAGACAGAACAATGAGACCCTTTGAACTTGTTGGACAGGAAGACGTCAGTAGGAAACAAGAAGTAGACGGTTACTGAAGTCGCACAGACCAACTGGCTGTGGTCTCTGTTTCCTCCAGGGATCTTCTACACCGCAGCCATTCTGGGCCCAGCAGCGGGGTACCTGCTGGGGGGCTACTTCCTCAACATTTACACCGAGATCCACCAGACGTAAGTCAGAGTACACGGTGGGCCGTATATTTTAAAATATATACTTTAACTAACATGTAAACTCAGAAAGACTGTGACAGGAATTCATATTTGTCCAAAAATAGGCTAGAAGCTACCGGTAGAAGTCATTCCTGGTCGCTACTAGATTGAAGAGTGTTGAATCCAAATGCAGTCAATCACCATTATACTGATCAATCATGTTGATTGGAATCAAGAGTTCTTAAGATGTTCAATATGTTCAATATCTTTCATTTGAAATATATTAGCTATAATAATATATAAGCTGATTAATATCAACTGGCATTGACAGAAAAAATCTGTTTATAATTAATACATAAATAATAATTAGTATCATTATTTATTTGTATTATATATATATATATATATATATATATATATATATATATATATATATATATATATATATATAATTATTAATTATTATATAATAATTCTAATTAATAGGTGGCAAGTAGAGGATCGACCTGACATGTTAGTTCAGGGGTGTCCAAACAGGTCCTCGAGGGCCGCATATCCTGCAGGTTTTCCATGTCACCCTGCTCCTACCTCACCTGAATCAGTCTCTGAAGTTCTGCAGAGGCCGACAACGAGCTGCTGATTTGAGTCAGGTGTGTAAGAGGAGGGTGACATGGAAAACCTGCAGGATATGCGGCCCTCGAGGACCGGTTTGGACACCCCTGTGTTAGTTCATTGGATAGAAAAACAAAAATACTTCTCAGTGGTCAACTGACATTATATGTGTGTTCCTCAGGACGGACATGACTCCAGAGAATCCTCTGTGGGTCGGGGCCTGGTGGATTGGGTTCATAGCTGGAGGAGGAGCAGCTCTGCTTGTAGCATTCCCCATCCTGGGCTACCCACGACAGCTTCCAGGTATCTCACACACACACACACACACACACTTTAGCTTAGCTCTAGCTTTAGCTTACTTTAGCTTAGCGTGTCTGTGGCTGTGTGACATGTCCAGCTACAGCAAACATGCTAAATTCTGGACGGAGGACACGGAGGACACTGATAAATCCTTTTGAACCGGGTCTTCACAGCAGCAGCTTGAAGTGCTACGCTTGCAAAATCACAAAGAGAAAGACCAGAGAGGCCTCTGGAGGGCAGCCAATGAGAGGAGCGCAGGCGTTGAAGTGGTCAGGCTCGACGTGGCAGGATCAGTGGAAGACAAAAAGGATTTGCTGATGGAATCCGGCGATCATCAAACTAACCTATGTGTCCCATCCTGAACCTCCTGCAGGCTCCCAGGCGTACGTGGCCATGCGGGTGTCTGAAGCCCACCAGCTGAAGGACGGCAGTCACACCACGGCTGCAGACCCTCAGTTTGGTAAATCGGTCAAGGACATGCCAAGGTACAGAATGTAACGGTCAAACGTGTGAATGAATGAAGGACACGTGAGGATGAGTCACGGTACGTCAGTCAGTAGTTTGGTCATGATGAATGATGTTCAGTGTGTGTGGGGGGGGGGATTACAGAGGCAGACTGACACAGCACATTATGTAACATGAAAGTATCTTTAGATGTCGCGCAGATTATCTGTCTTATCTCAGGAACGTCTCCAGCCTGCTGAGATTAGAGCAGCTGCTTTAATTAAAAACTCTCCTTCAGTTTCACTCCAGAACATCACGTTCAGATTCATAAAACACGTGAGCGGACTCTTTCTCTTGGGGTTTGTTCCAGATCTGTGCTGCTCCTCTTGAAGAATCCAACGTTCCTGTTCCTGTGTTTGGCCGGCGCGACAGAGGCCACACTGATCGCTGGAATGTCCACGTTTGGTCCAAAATTCTTGGAGTCACAGTTCAGCCTCAGTGCGTCAGAGGCGGCCACATGGTTCGGTGAGTGACGGTCACAAACACTTTATTTACCCCTGGAGCTCTTCTGGAACACACAACGCACACGTCACAGTAATCACCTCATGTCCTTCATGGAAAGTTCTATTTCTTGTTGATGACACACTGGATAGACTGTAGTTATTTTGATAACCACTAGAGGGCCTCGTTTACAAACCTAACAATGGCCTCAGTCCAAAGCAGGGGTCTCCAAGTCGGTCTTCGAGGGCCCCCTATCCTACAGGTTTTAGATGTCACCCTGCTCCCACACACCTGAGTCAGTGTCTGTGAAGTTCTGCAGACACCTGACAACGAGCTGCTGATTTGAGTCAGGTGTGACATCCAATACCTGCAGGATAGGTTTGGACAGCCCTGGTCCAAAAGGACGTTTTTACTTTACTGGCATTCTGTTAATGGGGTTATTGTCTGTCTGTCTTCATCCATCCATCCATCCATCCGTAATCCATCCATTCAGATAATGACCCGTCACATGAGTCTGCGTTCAGGTGAGAGGAATCGACTCACCTGAACGTCCCTTTGTCTCTGACCGTGACGTCTCATCTCCGTCTGAGTCAAAGAACACGTCGCTGTAGTTTCATGCTGCATGTGACAACTTTCCTCCATGTAGCACTGAGGACTTCGGTTCAGGTGAATACGTTCTTTTTACGTATGGACCTTTGGTCCACATGAACCGACATTTTAAACCAGGTCCTATACGATGACGTCATAGCCCCTCCTCCTCTTAGCCTCATGCTACCGTGCTAACCATGCTAACGACAGCAATGGCGTCTCACCGTGTTGAATGTGACGTGTCGGTTCGTCTCCTTTCTATCTCCTTCTTCATGTGTGTGTTTCCATCACATGCTCCATGTCTTCTTCTCTGTGGTCGCCACCTACAGGCCTGGCACATGTACTACAGCAGATTCACTGGATTTGTGTGGACGCACGCATTTTGGACAGAAAACATTTTCTTGTTCAGTCTCTGTGTGCACATGGCCTAACTTCGAGTCCAAGTTGTTCAAGAGGTGGAACCGCTCTCCCAACATCGGATGTCTGACTCCGTCAGTCGCTGACAATCATCTGTCAGTACAAACTGATCAAACTGTTTGTGTCACTTCTGTCTTTTGTCCATTTCAATGTACATATGTACTCGTACACACCACGTACACACTCGTACACACGCTGTAGTTGTATGTGGAACGCAGTTTAATATCTGGACTTTTGTCCTCCAAACGAGCCAGCAGCAGGAACTGAGACACTGCATCTTTCTGTCCTCCAGACAAAAGCTTAGTTTGCTCAGCAGCAGTTCCACACAGGAACATACTGTCCCGTCATCCTGTGTGTGTCTCTCTCACCGCCCAGGATTCATTGTGGTGCCGGCTGGAGGAGGCGGCACCTTCCTGGGCGGCTACATCGTCAAGAGACTGAACCTGCGCTGTCGAGGCATCATCCGTTTCTGCATGACGTGCGCCATGGTCAGCCTGCTCGCCACCTTCATCTTTCTCATCCACTGCCCCAACCTGCCCATGGCCGGCGTCACAGCGCCCTACCAGTCTGTTGCCATGGAAACGCACAAGTACAAACAGCTGTACGACACACCCGGCACGCTGCACCGAACAAACAGGTACAAGAAGAAGGTGGGAGGGGAACTCTCAGTTAACCCTTTCGTACAAACTGTACACGTGAATATTGATGAATAGATTTGTCTAGAAAATGTTTTACCTGAAACTGGCAAGGAACTAGAAAACACGTTATCGGCTGAACGTTCACAGACTTTAATGTTTGACTCCCTGAACCACAAAGAACCTCTGTGACCCGACGGTCTGCTATTCAGACGATCATGTGACGTGTGCGTGCTGCTCTGCAGCTCGTCTCTGGAGGGAAACCTGACGGTGGGCTGTAACGGCGGCTGCGGCTGTGTGAGGGAGCTGTATAACCCCGTGTGCGGCGCTGACGGCGTCATGTATTACTCCCCCTGCCACGCCGGCTGCACCGCCATCAACCACACGGAGCGCTCTACAGGCAAACAGGTAGAGGACGGAGGACGCTCCTGTCTGTCTGTGATGTGAAGGATGTGGAGTAAAACACCGACACACAGGAGACGTCGTAGCAGGTCGTCCTCACAGCACTGTCAGTGTGTGCTGGGAGACAGGAGGACACAGTCTGTCCTCAGTCCCTCTGTCCTCAGTCCCTCTGTCCTTAGTCCCTCTGTCCTCAGTCCCTCTGTCCTTAGTCCCTCAGTCCTTAGTCCCTCTGTCCTCAGTCCCTCTGTCCTTAGTCCCTCTGTCCTCAGTCCCTCTGTCCTTAGTCCCTCTGTCCTTAGTCCCTCTGTCCTCAGTCCCTCTGTCCTTAGTCCCTCTGTCCTCAGTCCCTCTGTCCTTAGTCCCTCTGTCCTTAGTCCCTCTGTCCTTACTCCCTCTGTCCTTACACCCTCTGTCCTTAGTCCCTCTGTCCTTAGTCCCTCTGTCCTTAGTCCCTCTGTCCTTAGTCCCTCTGTCCTTACACCCTCTGTCCTTACACCCTCTGTCCTTAGTCCCTCTGTCCTTAGTCCCTCTGTCCTTCGTCCCTCTGTCCTTACATCCTCTGTCCTTAGTCCCTCTGTCCTTAGTCCCTCTGTCCTTAGTCCCTCTGTCCTTACACCCTCTGTCCTTAGTCCCTCTGTCCTTACATCCTCTGTCCTTAGTCCCTCTGTCCTTACATCCTCTGTCCTTAGTCCCTCTGTCCTTACACCCTCTGTCCTTAGTCCCTCTGTCCTTACATCCTCTGTCCTTAGTCCCTCTGTCCTTACATCCCTCTGTCCTTCGTCCCTCTGTCCTTACATCCTCTGTCCTTAGTCCCTCTGTCCTTAGTCCCTCTGTCCTTACTCCCTCTGTCCTTAGTCCCTCTGTCCTTAGTCCCTCTGTCCTTAGTCCCTCTGTCCTTAGTCCCTCTGTCCTTACACCCTCTGTCCTTACACCCTCTGTCCTTACACCCTCTGTCCTTACATCCTCTGTCCTTACATCCTCTGTCCTCAGTCCTCCACTCATCACGGTGATGTTTAAAGTGTGCTAACGTGTGTGTGTGTGTGTGTGTCTGTGTGTGTGTGTGTGTTCTCAGGTGTACTCTGGCTGCAGCTGCGTACTGACCAACGTGTCCCACAAAGACAAAGACTTTGCTCTCGGTGGCAAATGTAGCAGCAGCTGCCACCACATGCCGGCCTTCCTGTCCTTCCTCTTCATCATCATATCCTTCACATTCCTCTGCAGCATCCCAGCGCTCACCGCCACACTCAGGTGGGAGGAGCCAAAACGTGTGTCGTCACATGCAGTTGAAAACAGAAACAAAACTAAAGAACATGTTGTTGTTTTTTTAATATTTGTATTTTTCTCCAGTGATATCAGTTTATGGGGTACTGACTCACTAGAATACCGTCACAAGATTCATTCCAAAGATTTGTTCACAGAATCGTTCAGGGGATGTACATACATCCATGCATACTGCCTTGTCGTGGAATCATCTGCATTCATCTCTTTGTTTGCAGATCCAGTTTGTTTCGTTTTCAGTGAGTGATTCGTGTCAGTCAACTCGTTCACAGGGAACAAACCACTAATCAGATTCACCTGCAGCAGTTCAGTGCTGCACTCAGCTGAGCTGTGAAATAAACAAACTGGCTCTTCAGTCAGTGATCCAGTACAGTTTGTTCACCCAAGAGATTTGGTCTTTCGAACGAATCGTTCACAAACGGGACACCACTAAATGGAATGTCTGAACAGGAGCTGCTCACAATGTGTCAGGCTGTTGCGCTGAGCTGTGTGTGTGTGTCCGTGTGCAGGTGTGTCCCAGACAGCCAGAGGTCCTTCGGACTCGGCATCCAGTGGATTGTTGTGCGAACATTAGGTCGGTTCATCGCCCTCCTTCTCCTAAACACCGGCCAAGTGTTTCTCCACACACATCTCATCTTCGGTTTCCTCAGGTGGGATTCCCGGACCTATCGCGTTCGGCTCGGTGATCGACGTCTCCTGTCTGCTGTGGCAGGATCAGTGCGGTGAGCCGGGCTCCTGCTACCTCTATCACAACTCCTCCATGAGCCACTACACACTGATGGCCGGCGTCATCTACAAGGTACCGTGAACCTTGGACCAACGTTGTCCTGTAGCGTTCGGAGGCTCCAGCGGCTTTGTGTGATTCCGTCACATGTTTGTCCGTTTTTGGAACAAGTAGCTCCTGTCGGTTTACAGAAGCTGACGGAGGGGCAGTGGAGCTGCCATGTTCATATGAAGTCCATGCTTCTTACTAATGTTTAGTTGGTGGAACCATGATGGGACATGCACATGGAACAAGATGATATGATGGACCACCATGATGGAGCAGGAAACAGACACCACAATTTTGAGCTCAAAGTTCATGGCAGCACGAAGACGTTACGTCTTCATCCTGCTAAACAAATATGTCAACGACCAACCGACGCCGACCGTGTTCCCCTTGTTGACCATCACCGTCACAAAGAAGAAACTCAAATCCCCAAAAAAAGATCAAATTATCAAAAGAATTATCAAAAGCACACCTGCATGTACATGGACCTCAGGTGAGCGCCAACACGGCAGGAAGGGTTACCATGGCAACCAAAGCTTAGGGATATGACAACTCACATTGTATTGACAGATTGATGTAATCTCACGTGATGTGACTTCCTGTGGGTCACCCAGCAGCCCAACACACACACACACACACACACACACACCCTCTCTCTCACTCCTCGTGTCCTCGTTCTTTCAGGTTCTGGGAACAGTGTTTTTCCTCTTGGCCAGCATCCTGTACCAGCCTCCGCCTGAATCGCCTCAGAGCAGCTGTCAGAGCACCGAGCACGGACTGGAGGACGTGAGCGACCTCCCTGTCAAAGACCTGCCGACTGACGGCGTCATCGCCAACCCGCACGCTCGCTTGTGACGCTGGCGACCTGTGACGGACGCCTGGAGCCCAGTTGAGATGTGTGTTAGAACGCAGTGTGTGGGGGGGGGGGCTTTTAGGGCCTTTTCTCAGCCATGACACCGTCTCCAATGCAAACACACACTGACCGCCTCAAGATGTCTCTACACACACACACACACACTCCCTTGAAACATGCTGCGCTCTGGATGGAACATCCTGCTGGAAAAATGTCCCCGAATAATCTACAACTTTTGTAAAAGGAATGTCTGGTTTCATGTTTTTGTTTTCATCTGTGTGTGTGTGTTTGTGTGCACATGTTGTACATTGTTTGTGTGTGTGTTGTATGGTGTTTATATGCATGTTGTACAGAATGTGCGTGCGCACATGTATGGTGTTTGTGTGCGTGCGTGTGTGCGCGCATGTTGTACGGCTGGTGTGTGTGTGTGAAGCCCCTCTCTCTGGAGCATTCCTCCTCCTTCCCACTGAGATGTTTCCGTCTGACGGTTCATCTGTTCATGTTTTCCTCTGACAACCAAACGTCTAATCTCTGTGCCGGTGACGTCACAGAGGAGGAAGAAGCCTTCATGTCCACACGCGCCTTCTGTCTGATGAACTTCACCAGCGCTTTCACGTCGTGTTTGAAGAGAACTTGACCTCAAAGCAGCTGATGAACCTGCAGACCAGCGAATCCAGCACAGAGAAAAGAATCAAAGCACATGTTTCTGCTCCAGAGACTCTTAAGGAAACACCGGGAAGCGAAAGAAAAAAAAAAAAATCCCAGCAGTGGTTTGTCGACAGGTTTGATTTGTGAAAACTGTCCAATCGTGTTTGACTCTGATCACGATCACTCTGAGGGAGAAGAAAGGGACTCATGATCTGTCAGCATCGAATTCTTACAAAACTGTGAGAACACAAACGTGCCAAAGCAGCTTTGCGTAGCATTTCTTGCGTTTTTGTTTTTTAATTATTGAATTTCTTCATGCAAATGATAATTTATTCATATTTAAGCACTTACATGTGTTAGTTCTGCTTCCTGTGAAAAGCTAAAAGATGCTGACGTCCCAACACACCTGCTGACATGTCTGATTATGTACTTGTGATGGGTTGTTGTCCTATGCGTGTAAGACTTGACCTTTGACCCTCCGGGGTCGGAGCTCTGTGTGTGTCGTCGACAGTAGCTGTACTATCTCCTTTTTTAATAATTACTTTTTTGGTACTGTGTCTTTTTAAAGGAAGCAGTGGACCTGAAATAAAAGATCTTTCATATGATTTGTATGATTCAAAGAGTGTTGTTTGTTGTTTGAAAAAAAAAACCCCATCAAACTTCAATACTAAACTTCCATCGTCTGCATTCTCCATTCTTTGTCTGAGTGTCAACAAACCGTGAACACAGAATCATCATCATCAGCCAACGAGCACCCAGGAGGTGCAGGTCCATCTAGTCCCCTGGAGGGAGGTGACAGATGCTGTGAATGTTCTCTGGAGTTCAAAGAACCATGTCTGAGGTGAAGGTGAATGTTTTGATATGAAACTGGAGGCAGACGAACGCTGACTGGAATCCATCAGACACAGGAGGAGGAGGAGGAGGAGGAGGTCAACAGCAAGTATCAACTGCAGACCAGCTCTGCGAGCGCAACAATTTCCACTGGGTGGCGCCAGAGCTTCATGTTGGAGTCCATGCGAGTCCTGGTTCCACTCTGGTTCTACTCGGACAAACCCAGTGCAGTAATAATTAAATGATAGTGAGTATAAAGGGAAATGTGTGTGTGTGTGTCTGTGTCTGTGTGTGTGTCTGTGTGTACGTGAGCCTCGGCACACGCTGCTGTAATTCACTGAACAGACCTGGACAACGTCTGATCCCAGAACAGCAGCACACACACACACACACACACACACACACACACACACACAGATCTACTGACCCAGAGGCACTTTGGAGCAGGTTAGGACTTTAGAACGCACACGAGAACGTACACGTACGCTTCACTGGTTCTCAGTCGGAGTCGGAGTCGGTCTGGTCCTGGGGGCTTCCTGGTGGTCCCTGGTCCTGCATGTCGCAGATGTCACCTGCTCCTTCTCACCTGGCGGTGAGGAGCAGCTTCAGCGTGACTCTGTGACATCTGACACCCTCTGGGGAGATGTTTGTTTCATACGTGGATGTTTCTGTGTGGATCTGCTGCGTCTGGAGTTCAATGCAGAGCAACAAGTGGAAGAAACACGGTTGTTGTTGAACATGAACACGTTAACTTCATGGATGGAAGATCTGTTTCCTGCCCTTTGACCCCGGCTCTTTGTCTGTCAATCACCATCACTTCTGAAGTCACGGGTTTCTCAAAAACAAACACTTCCTGTCTCCATCACCACACACACACACACACACATAATACACACAATACAAAACACTTCATACTATTGTTGGATCAAAGTTATCGTCAGGATGTTGGAGTGGGCGGGGCTCATTTCATCACCAAGATGAGGTGTTTTGTGATTTTCTTTCCTCCTTTGTGGCAGAATTCAGAAACTGACAAATTAATTGCAGGATCCTCTGGAACATAGATATGATTCACAATAAAGGGAAGTGGAGGAAAACGTTTCCGATAATGAGCAAAAAAAAATGTCTGCGACGGTGCAAAGAGTCAACGGACAGGAAGGAGGAGGAGTCACACAGGAAAACAACAGGTTAAGAACAGGACACAGGTGTGAAGACAGGAATGTCAGGTGTATGAACGAAAGAAGGAAGTCAACGACAGCCATACAAAATAAAACAGGAAGTAAACATCAGAAGTACAATACAACGCAGAGAGAGGAGACGTGAATGTGGTCAGACGGTGCGAACGTGACACAAACACACAGACCAACCAGTAGGAGCGCTCTGCTCACTGCTCCCAGGGGGCGGGGCTTAGGACGGCGATGGCACATGGCAACAACAACAGAAATAATGAGTTTTCTCCAATTAGAGTAGAGCTGAATGACATTGGCGACGACAATGTTCACACGTGACAACGATCAACAAGTCTGAAATGAATCATCCTGAGCCCAAAACGTTCAGTCACTGCATCCCTTTGTATTTATGTTCTTCAACTCAAACACTTTTCTGAACGAAGACGAAACCGATTAAAACAATAGAAAATAACACACAAAAAGGAGGAGAGAGTTATCCTTATCAGCCTTAATGATTCATTAACGGAGCACGGCTCGTGAATCACACAGAGGATTTGATGAGGTGAATTATTTCATGGAGATCTTAGTTCACCTCACATGCTGTCATGGTGAAAAATGTTCCGTCTGTAGAGACCAGAGCTGTTTGACACCCTGTGCCTGCTGCAAGGGGTGGGTGTGGGGGAGGGGCTCTAAGACACATCCAAAGTTACAAGTAAAGAACATGGAGATGTTCTGGAGATAGAAATGAAGGGCAGGTACCATCATTTTGTATTTTTAAAGTTGAATAGGATCTGTAGTTCACACGTGTTAATTCACGGACTGATAATCATCACACACACACACACACACACACACACACACGAGTGGCACCTGACAGAGACATGTAATTACACTGTGACATTGTACATATGGATCACGTCACATCATTCGTCATGTGATGGATCAACACACACACACACACACACACACAGTTAAAGGAGCAGTGACACAAGACGCCATGCTGAACTCAACAGGCTCCAGCTGGACAAAGTGTGTTTGTATTTCTGACATCAGCTCTTCTGTTTCTCTGCAGACACGTGAACGGACCTGAGAGCTCAGCGGACCAAAGGTGAAACATCTTCAGGAAATGAAGATGATTATTAGAAAGCTCTGCGACAGTGTGACGCCGCTGTTAAAAGTCTATTTCAATCAAGATGCGTCTTATTCACCGACACATTCACACGCTGCGTTTCAATTCTTACATTTTTACAGTAACGGTCCGTAACCATAGCAACAGGAAACCAGCGAGCCTGTCCACAGCATCAGAGTGTTTGTGTGGTAGTTTTATTTCAAGGAGATCTTTTCTACTTGTGTTTGACTCGCTGCAAAGTGTGTGTGTGTGTGTGTGTGTGTGTGTGTGTGTGTGTAAGGTGGCACCCGCTTGCATCACACCGTTGTCTTGTCTGTAATTCTTTGAAGCTTGATGCTCGTGGAGGTTGACATTGTGTACAAACATGATCAGAAGAAGTTTGATGGTTCATCTGACTGTTTGATGTCGCTCATGGTCCCTTGTAGAAAATTAGGGTCGCTCTCTGCAGTAATGGGAGATCGGCATCAAACGCCATTTTTAATTGTAATTTCTTTTTCATTTTATTTTACCTTATGTTTCTCATGTCGCTGCTGTTAATTCCTCCAACCTAGTCCACTAGTCCCCTGGAACCAAGTCCACTGGAACCAAGTCCACTGGAACCAAGTCCACTGGAATTTAGTCCACTGGAACCTAGTCCACTAGTCCACTGGAACTTAGTCCACTGGAACCTAGTCCACTAGTCCACTGGAACTTAGTCCACTGGAACCTAGTCCACTAGTCCACTGGAACTTAGTCCACTGGAACCTAGTCCACTAGTCCACTGGAACTTAGTCTACTGGAACCTAGTCCACTAGTCCACTGGAACTTAGTCCACTGGAACCTAGTACACTAGTCCACTGGAAGGTGAGTCCCTGTCATGATCTGTGTTCCACCTTTGTCTGCGGAATGATTCACTGTTGATTCACCGTTCCACTGTTAACTGTTGTCTTGTAGTTGTCCTTCTGTTGTGTTACGTAGCACTGTTAGCACGTAACTGTCCTGCAGATAGTTGTTGGTGCGTCTTAAGTCTTGAGGACTGTTTGTATCTGTACAGCATGGGTAATCATGATCTTGTTGTCCTTGTCATTGTTCTGATTATCATGCTTGACTCACACCTGCTGTATAAAAGGGGAATTGTGTCCATGATCGAACCGAGTCCCCAATGGAAGTGAGTCTACGGCTGTGTGACGTGTGAAAAGAACCCACACAGACCACAGAATCCACAGCCTGCTTGTGTTCCATGAGTTCATTGACCACTCTCCTTAGAGTCCAGGTCTTCACCCTGTGTCAGCAGCAGCTTCTGTAAACCACCCATCTGTCTCTTTCATCTGCTGCAATCGATGTTTTCTGACCTTCAGATGATCCCAGTGCACATTCAGGACTCAAGCGTCTGTACCGATGGCTGAATTGATGCAGCGGAGGCAGAAAGGCATCGTGGGAAATGGTCAGGTGTCTCTGGCACCAAAATGTTGCAGGTTCATCGCTCGTTAACGTCAGACTGAGAAACACGGTGCTGGATGTTCCTCAGGTATCCAACATCAACCTCGTGTCAGAGAATAACGTGTTTCCACCGTTCCTGTGGAGTTTTAAACGCAGTTTGAATCAACGAAAATTAAAAAAAAACTTCAGTCATAAACAAGCAGGTGAAATGATTCAGCATGTGATTCTTATCAATGCAGACACGTTTATTATCTGTTATCTATCATTTCGTCATCGAACCATTTGATCCTCTTGTCTCCTTCATGTCTGTTCATCTTGTCCATCCGTCTCAGGGGACGTCGCCCGTCAGAACAAAACTGTGTGAAAGACTTTGTTCAGTCTGATTCTGGAACATGAAGAATAAACTAGCATGAATGTATTTTCATACCATGACCACCCCCCCCACACACACACACACCCAAATCACCCCTGCAGGAAGTGAATGAGATATGAGAAAAATGGAAAGGAAAACAAAGACATCCTGTACCACAGTACACATCATATGTGAGGAGGAGACACAGCCACAGGCCTGGACGCCATCACCATGGACTGAGGAGAAGACATTTTCCTCACAGTCTGACAAATATCACTAGCAGCTTGTTGATGCCGCGTGGCGAATGAACCCCCTGTGATTTGTGTGTGTGTGTGTGTGTGTGTGTCACTGCACGGAAACTGAGAAATGACTCCAGGAGGAAAACACACTGAGAGATGAGATGATGAACTAAAACATTATTATAACATTTGTTCAGATCCATGGCCCACTGGGTATGGATGTGTGTGTGTGTGTGTGTGTGTGTGTGTGTGTGTGTGTGTGTGTGTGTGTGTGAC
>CAAKHB010005759.1:0-14804 GCA_901007665.1 Aeoliscus strigatus | reverse complement strand
TGAAACGGAACCAGGACGAGAGCGTGACACCAGGGACCACTGAGAAGCTCCCACATCCCTTTCAACCAGCCAGTCAATAATCTCATTCGGTCCGTGTTCTGAATCCTGAAAAGCAACTGGTGGTGACACCTGTGGAAGTGAAGGCTTGAACCCTGACCCCTGACCTCATCCGACTCATTGTTGCATACTAACAGCAAAGAACCTAAAATGTCTCCAAAGACGACAAGGGAGGTTTTGCAGCAGAACATCAGGCAGGAACTCGCTTGTTGACGTTGTAGATATGACCACATCTTCTTACCGCACCAACTGCAACAACATCGCTTTCAGCTCACTTTTCCACACAAAGTACTTGAAAGCTGAGGAACACGGAGTAATGTCACTCTACCATCGGTTACATAAATGGAAAGACTGCAAAAACACTTTTAAACAGGACATGACAAAATATCTACGCACATATTTACTACAAAGACAGAATGTGTTTTCAGTCGCTGAAAGTCACATGATCCAATGAGTCGCCCGCTGGGACTCAGTTATAGTTTGAATACAGTGACGAAAACTTCACGCCACCGTGTATTTGGATTTGGTGTATTTGGTTTAGACATCAGAGATACTGGATTTTTACAAATATTTCAGTTTGTCGTTCAGTCAGTCATCTCCCGTTGCTCCGGTAACAGGTCGCAGTCGTGAACAGGTGAACTTCAGGGTACACCCACTTCATGGCAGGGCCAGACAGACAGGTGGGAGGAAGCTGGAGTACCCAGAGAGAACCCACACAGACACAGGGAGAACGTTAATGAATCTAACATGACTTTCATTGTTTGAATTAAATTACTGGAAAAAATAAACTTTTCCATGATATTCTAATGTTGTCAGGTGCACCTGTACATTTCTGTGGAGGATTGGTCAGTTTTGAATTTCTACCCGTTCACTCTGATGGATTCAGGGAAAGTGCAGGTACAAAAAAGGAAACAGCAGCTTTCAACTTCAGTGATGCTCAGGTTTCCTGAGGTTCTGGAACGTTTGTTTTCAATGTGAAGATGCTGTATCTGAACAGAATTCACAGATGAGTCAAAGCTTCTTTTCACCGATGAAACCCTGCGAGTCTGTCACGGTGGCTCAAGGAAACGACAGAACCCACGCAGACAATCACACTTATACTTTATTATTTGACAATCACAAGGCCAGGTTAAAAAAAACAACACTAAGGACTCAAAAGAGGGGAGAACGGAAAGCGACACTCACTAGGAGGTGGAAAAAACGTAACCAGAAGATCTATGTCGAAACTGAAATCTCCCAGACCGGAGAATAAGGGCAATTTAGAATGGCTGAACAGAAAGCACAAAGCTAAGGCTAAGGATTGACTACACAAAGCAAACGGCTATGAAACCCTTGACAAGGTAACTCAGGTACTCACACAAGGACAGACAGACTTGACAGACTCTGACGGAACGATGCTTTCTCATACGTAACGATCTGGTAACATGACACAACGCGTGACCGACTTAAATAGGAGGAGGGAGGAGGGGGGAACAGGTGCAAACAATGATGGTAATCAGGGGAGAAAGGGAACGGTGGCAGGAGCAACAACAAACAGTGACTTTCAAAATAAAGCAGGACGTGGCAAAACAAAGCAGGAAGTCGACACATGGGATGACTGGAACTTGAGCATCATGACAGAGTCCTCGTGTTTGGAGCCGGTGGACGTGAGCAGATCCAGATGTGTTTACATCAGTTATTGTTTCAGGGTGTAAAGTCGGAGACGTTGGTCTAAACACGTCCTGCAAATATTTGGATTGTTCCCCGCTGAAAGTGAGATAGATGTTTCTTCAGATATGAAGAGCTGGGTCAAAGTCATTTCGCGAGCAGAGCCAGATCGTCCCTCACATGACGCTGACGGAACAGACAACAGTTCAGGGCAGTAATTCTGGAGGACGTTGCTGTATTGTTTTTCTGAGCGATACGCCACTTTTACTTCATTTATCAGACACGTCATGAAGAGAACATAGGACCTGTAGCTGGTGCTCTCACGAGTCCCTCACCACCTCACTGCTCCAGTATACAGAGGGTCTCCGTCTCGCCCGCGGCCGTTTGTCATTGTCTTATCTCCAGACAGTTTGCGCTCAGAGGGAAACGACGTGAAGAAGCTGTAATCAAAGAAAAACCTCATGCAGAGTCAGTTAATCGCCCGAAACCTGACGAGCTCATTTGTTTCACAGAGTTTCCCGCTGAGGTAATGACGCTTCCAAGAAACGAACGCGTGAGGACACTGACTCCTGGAAGTCCAAGTCCAAACACCCGCTGCAGTTTGTTTCGACTGACACAGAAAACGCATCCATCAATCTCTGCTTGGAGATTTTACTGGGCTGAATAAGGATAATTGAAGACAATCTGGCAGAGGGATCTGGAATGTGACGAAGAATGGAGGCGAAGAACAGCCAAACATATTATGGAGGCTCGAGGGAAGTTAATGCATGGATTTTACTTCATCCCCTCTAGGATGGGTTTACTACTGACAGTTTCTGTTGGAGATATAAAACAGCCACAGGGACATTTGTTTTTATGATTATAGTTGTATGTTTTTGGTCTTAGTAAACTTTATTGTCCCTGTGTGGCAGGTTGTTGTACAGCCAGCAGAAAAACACAGGAAGACAAACAGACACCATGAACAAATACATCAATGTTTCAGGGACTGAAAGTCATCACAAGTTATTGATGAGGCCAATAGTCATGGGCAAAAACTCATTTCTATATGTTTGTTTCAATCTTGGGGAGCTGGGAAAACTAAAATCACACAAATCACATCTGTCTCTGACTCGTCAGATCGCTGTCAGTGACGGCACTTAAATCTCTGTACTGTTGTTCTGTTTCAACTGCTTGACCATGAATATCTGGTGGATGTTTCTTTCTAAAATTAATAACCTTTAGTAAAGTTAACATTTAAAAAAAAGAGCTCTCACACCAACCAGTAAAGTCGTCATTCTTGTCTTGTGGTGTAGTGACACGATCACTGAGTCATCAGCGAATAAAATATATGCCAATCAGCATGCTGACTTTGGCACTCGGTTGTATATGAGATTAAAAAAAAGTGGTGAAAGGAGGAGAAAAGAACCATTCACCGTCAAATCTGAGGTCTGACCATTCAAAAGTCAACAAGCCAGCACACTAATCTGTGGTAAAAACGGTGTGTTGTCATCAGTCTGCTGAGATATGAGGTTCTACACCAGGGGTGTCAAACTCATTTTAGCCCAGGGGCCACACAGAGGAAAATCTATTCCCAAGTGGGCCGGACCGGCAAAACCATGGTATAAAACGTAAAAACAACAACTTCAGATGGTTTTCTTTGTTTAATACTGTACAAAATAGAGCAAACACAACATCGATATTAATCAAAAAACACTTCAATTAATTTGAGGACAAAGAACAAAAACACAATGCCGCAGTGATTCACCAAACTGTTCCACAGATCATATAACTGTATAAAGGTGTCTCATGCAGTACTTTAAATGAGGTTCTAGTGTTTATTTAACTCCTGATACCTGGCATCTGTTAGCTTTCACCAGCGCATCAATATCTGTCGTCACATTCTGAGTGACAGCCAGCTTCAGGATGTGAGTCGAGTGGCTGTGGGTTTTATTAATGCTCATTACAGAGAAAACCTGCTCACAAAGATATGTGGTTCCACACATGGTCAACAGCTTTGCAGCGAATGATCTCAAGTTGGGGTAATCTGGAAAGAGGTTCTGATAAAATGTGTCCAAGCTAGCTGCGGCAAGTGGCCTTCAAATCCGAATCCCACTGCAAGTCACTGTCTGCGATAGTGTTTCTTGTCAGGCTGATATCTGCAAAAGCCTGTCGCTTTTCAGGGCACACGGTCTCCGCTGCTTCAGCATGCATGTTTTATGAATTCGCCCTCACTAAATTGTTTGGAAGCTGCCGCGTTTCGTTAGCAATGAGGTACCTAGCTTTGACCGCAGCGTCCCTGACGTCCCGGCTACGAGTAAAAACGGACTGCTGTTTCTTCAGATGAGACAACAGTTCATCCACCGTCTCTTTTCTCCGCTGTCCTCGAATGTTATCATCAACAACATTATCAAAACTCACATAGTGGCGACGAAGGTTATATTCTTTCAGCACTGCAACATGTTGTGAACACAACAAACATACTGCTTTCCCATTCACTTGGAGGATGACCATCTTTCTTGAAACACTCTGCCCTCGGCGTCTACTTTTCTTCTTTTTGACAGCGACATTTTGGGGCAATGAGGGTGAAAAGCATCAAATCCTAAAAGTAGAAACTGTAATAAATTGCACCAGCAAAACACAAAGGAGCTCATCCGATTGGCTCGTTGACCTACTTGCTCTGCTCCGGTATAAACAGCTTGCTTGCTGAACACAATTGCTATTGCGCCATCCAGCGGATGCATTTAGAACAGCAGTTTATTGAGAAATTGCAGTTCATTTTAATACTTTACGTAACCACATCTCAGGCCGTATTAAACCCTTTTGCGGGCCCGATCCGGCCCACGGGCCGTATGTTTGGCATCCCTGTTCTACACCATTAAAACTGAAGAAAAACAGGACCCAGTAGCAGGTTAAGAAGGGTGTTGGCGGTAGTGACAGACAAAGTGAGGGTTCGAAGCGTTTGAAGCATTTGTGCCAGAAATGTGCCGGGCTCTGATGCAATTCTCCATGGTGACACCTGGGGGTCAATTTTGTAAACTGCACTTGTGATGTGACAGAACTGCTTCCAACGTGCACACTTGGATTGTGTGCCGCGCTGAAATGATGTAGTCTGTCCTGAGCATTACTTGATTGAAAGCAAATTGTAAGCAAATTTAACAATGAACACATTTGCACATGTAACCAGAGACGTGAGAGCCTTGCATACTGGAATGATAACGATAGTCTTTCCGAAGACGAGGGACTCTGCAGAGCTGGAGAGATTTCTGAAGATACAAGTGAAGATGCCAGGTTCAGGTCCAGGTTCACTCCTCTGAGAAGTTTGCAAACAGTACCTGTCACATTATATGACATATCTGACAATGAAAAAATACAACAACAAAACCCACATTGCCACGAAACAAATTCAGTAATCCAGCACATACTCACACACAACAACAACAACAACAACAACAACAATAACCATAGATAATGGAGGAATGACAACCATCACCGATGCATAAAAACCTGTAACATAGAATAGAACGATCTGAGCTGGAAACATAATTTAGCCCCCAAGAAATGGCACTGGTATGTCCCCCACTTAAAGTCATATTTGTTCATCTTATTGAGCAACCGATGCAGAAGCTGCCCGCCGATCGTTGACCAGAAGTCGCAGTCTGGATCCAAACGGCAACGGGAGATCCTCAGTCAATGAGGAAGGGCCCCCAAAAATAAATCAACTCAGAGAAGGGAACTTGGCCCCCAGGAATCTCCTCTTGTGCACAGCCAAAGCATGTACCCCCACTCTAATCTAGAAGGGGTCCGGTATATTCTGTTTATGATCTTCAATCAAATCAGTGCGGTGTGTAGTTCCCTGGACATTCTCCAATGGGGACGATTCTACCCGTGATATGGGAATGTAATCTGGTATACCCATTGTGAGTGATAAGTAATGGAGTACTTGGGAACTTGGGTCTGGAGATAAATAACCAAACACAAACAGGGGAGTCCAAACATGACTTTACAGTCAGAAACATCGCCGAAAGGTTATGGAAGTACATCCCCACCACACTCTGGTATAGGTGGGTTTATCAACAGTTATAAGTGCCTTATAACCGTTTAACGTACGTGGTGTTAATCACCTCACGTATCCATAGGTACCACGTGCCGGGGTTTACTGCAACATCATCTGGCTGAGCTGTCGGAAAGTTTAAAATGAATGAGGAATAATAAAAAACTTCAATCCAAAGACAATCACTGCATCGAACCAACTGACGGCAGTTTGTTCCTTCAGCTGCTGAACGCCGGCTGACAGCGAGGATCGTGACTTGTTTTTTCTGGAACTGTTTTCAAAATGGCCACTTTAACTTAAACTGTGCAGACACTTGTCAATGGTTTGTGGTGATGAATGCTGATTCATATTTAATCAGTTCTGACCAAACCACTCAGACACTGGGTGGATGTGATGCGTCTCTGTCTGAGCCTGAAGAAGAACTGAGGCATCGTCAGCCGCCTCTGTTGCCTCCTGATCCGTGCGTCTGCTGCTGATCTCCTCTGATCACTGAGACGCACTGACTCATTTCAATCACAGCGACGTGTCCAACGGTTGTTCAGCGAGTCGTTCAGCGTTTGATTGGAAACTCGACTGCAGAGTCAGAGTTCAACTCCACGTCTAAACCCTCCGACGCCGATTTGTGAAGTGAATTTAGACACAATAATAAGATAATGAATAATTCAAACATAACAGGGGTGTCCAAACATGACTTTCCAGTCATTAACATCCCCGTAATATCCTCAGGTTATGGAAAAGTACATTCCCCCAACAATAATAACAATAATAACAATAATTTAATTATATCGTATTATTATTATTAATTAAATTTGATTAAACATTACAGTGTGTTTTAACACCACAGAACAAAGACAGGAACAAATATGAACTCAAGCAAATATTGAGGAGTAAAAACCAGACAATAAAAAATAGCAAGACCGAGATAAGAGCAAAAAACAAAGAAGGAATAAAAGAAAAAGATAAATTGTGTAAATTGTGTTTTTAAAATGTGTAAAATCAAGATAAACAGATTAACAGAAGAACAAAGTCTGTGAAAATGTGTTTTAAGAAATGAGAAAACGTCTGTCAGTTTCCTGTTTGTCGTCTCATTACTCAGACTCACATTCCTTCACTCAGGTTGTACATTGTGTTTGAGTGATAAAAATGAAGCTGAACTACTTTGTCTGATTTCAGTTGAATCAATGTTTGAATCAGCAGGTGATGAAGACAATTCTGCCTTTGAAGCGTTGGCTTCATTTGGAGAAGCTGCACTGAAGCAGCAGGTTGTCGTGCGTTGTTTCTTGAACCTCCCTCAAGACAAAAGAGCAGAAGGTTTCTAAGTGACGGCTGGTGGAACGTTGATGATCAGATGTCAGCCCTTTAACACCAGCGCTACCCCCTGCATTATATGAAGGATTAAAGCAGAAAATAATTCAGGTGACTTGACATGTCTGAGCCGCGAGAGGACGAGGAAAAACTGAGCGTTTGATGGATGAAGTGACGTGTTTGGGTTTACAGGAAACACTTGGGTTTGTCTGCAGAAGTAAACTTGTGCTTGTGTCCAACGCTTTGTGAATGTAAAGTATCTGTGACATGTCGTGATGCTGCTGCAGCCGTGAAAAACAAACTCAGTGGGACTTCACAGCTGCGAACAGACTGAAATATACTGTTTGTTATGCACACAGATGATGATTAAAAGCTTTGAGCTGCTGACAAATGAATGGTCAATGAATTTGTCAATGAAATGATCTAAATGAATAAACTGGATCGTACGCATTTCGTCCTAATTGGAAAATTGGCAGAATATGGCATTTTTCAGAAGCCGGTTTCCTCTTATTGTTTACTGAATCTCTGCAGCAAAAATAGAAAATGTTATTTCAAGCCTTTTTTTCAGGCTTTAACAAGCACAGCAGGTTGTCTGTACACAGGCTCATTTACAGAGGAAACATTTCTCTGAATTAATCGAACATGAATGAACATGGAACCATAAACTTGAGTTCGGTCAGGCTGCACCGACCTTGTTCCCAGGTGTGTGTGCGTGTGTGTGTGTGTGTGTGTGTGTGTATCTCAAGGCTAAGCTGAATGCATTTAACTCAGTGGGTAAATTTATGCAACGTCCCACAGTTGAAGAGAGAACCAGAACTTGGTGGAGTGTGAGAGAACCTTTGTCTGCTGCCAAACTGAAGAGTCTCAGAAACCAGCTGAGTATTCGGACCAGGACCAGGGGTCTGTACCACGAAGCAGGATTTTGGTTTTAGCGAGATAACTTCAGGGTTGATCCTGGATCTTCGGTACCACGAAGCCGGATTTCGTTTAATCAAGACCTGTTACCATGGTAATTTACTCTGAAAAACTATCCTGCTCCGGAGCAGGGTAATTGTAGGATTGAATGTGATCCTATAAACAGCACCACCCACTGGCCAATCAGATGTCAGGAAAACAATGACCTGCCCATTCCTCCATGTAAGACAAGTTACAGCGTGAAAGAATCTTCCAGGACCGATCTGTCCCTTTAAATTTCACCGAATTTTGCAGATTCTCACACCCTGGACCACAGACAGTCTACAGTACATCACTCTGAGGTTCTTTGACACGGGTTGTTTCCTTTATTCAGTGGGAGATGAAACACCGTCTGTCGGTGGTCCACCAAGTGACCTCTGACCTCACTGATTTAAAAGATGAGTTAATCGTCTTCACAAGACACTTTCCATACATGTGGTTCAGTGAAGGAAATGTGAACAGTGTCATCTCCACACTTCATTCATGGTGTTTGAGGGTTCCCCCTCTTTTTTGAAGAGGGAGATGATATTTTTGTTCTTTGTCCCTGATCATCTCTAACACAGATCATCAGATGATTTGATTCAGACTGTAGGTCCAGGTAGCTTCCTTCTTTGTGTCACATCTGAGGAGGAGTCAGGTGGGGGGGGTACTTGAGGGAAGTAGTAAAATCAGCTGTTGTACAGGTGGAATGTATGAATGAACTGGGGGGGGGTTCCTACTTTTTGCTGACCGTTCGTTTGCTCACTCTCTTGCACTGTGTTTTAAAGGTTTTTTGTGGGATTCACTGTTTGTATTTTAGTCTTAATAAATGAAAGTAACCAGCAGACATTGGAGCCTGTAGTTTTTATAGTTTAGTCCAAATGGAAACGCGTCCGTCAAACACCCTTTGTCCCCGTGCTCAGCCTCCTGACGACTCGTGGCCCTGTTGTTGTTGTGTTGTCATCCTGTCATCCTGTTGTCGTCCTGTTGTCATCCTGTCGTCCTGTTGTTGTGTTGTCATCCTGTCGTCCTGTTGTTGTTGTGTTGTCATCCTGTCGTCCTGCTGTTGTGTTGTCATCCTGTCATCCTGTTGTTGTTGTGTTGTCATCCTGTCGTCCTGCTGTCGTCCTATTGTCATCCTGTTGTCATCCTGTCGTCCTGTTGTTGTGTTGTCATCCTGTCATCCTGTCGTCCTGTTGTTGTTGTGTTGTCATCCTGTCGTCCTGTTGTTGTTGTGTTGTCATCCTGTCGTCCTGCTGTTGTCCTATTGTCATCCTGTCGTCCTGTTGTTGTTGTGTTGTCATCCTGTCATCCTGTCGTTGTCCTGTTGTGATGTTGTCGTCCTTCAGCTGTAACCGTTTTCGTTCCTCTCCAATCACAGGTTCCCTGACAGACGGACGTAAGTTTGACTCGTCCCGTGACAGAGACAAACCCTTTAGGTTCAAGATCGGGAAACAGGAAGTGATCCGGGGCTGGGAGGAGGGGGTGGTTCAGGTACGCGACTGTTGGTGTGTGTGTGTGAGTGTGTGTGTGTGTGTGTGTGTCCTTCTGCTAACATGGACATGCATTCATTAGTATTTCATGCTGATGTTTGTCCACATTCTGACGTGTGTGACGTGCCCCCCCCCCCCCTCCTCCTCCTCAGATGAGTCTGGGTCAAAGAGCCAAGCTGACGTGTTCCCCTGACTTTGCGTATGGAAACAAAGGTCACCCGGGCATCATCCCTCCCAACGCCACGCTGATCTTTGACGTGGAGCTGCTGGGTTTGGAATGAACCTGCACCTGTCTGTTTGTGGTTCTGTGTGAGTACGAGAACAAAACACACACACACACACGCACGCTCACACGCGCTCAGTTTCGTGCAGCTCTGAGAATGAAGTTGACTTTTTCTCTTTTCTCTTGTGTCTGTCCACAGGTGACTTCAACTTCATACTTGTGACTCGGACAGAAGCAACGCGAGTCTGCACTTGATTCTATCAGAGGCTTGAAGCTGCTGCCTTTATGCTTTTTATTCAACAAAACTGTTACAATTAGTTCTTTCTCTCCATCCTCCTCCATCCTCTTCTTCTCCAACTCTGCCTTTCTTCTTCTGTGTGTTGTCTGAAGTGTTGGCCCGTTGCATGGTTACCCAAAGAAGTACAAACCCGGCAGCGACGTCCTGACTCGTCATCCTGGTGCTTTGACGTGAAACAGAGGGAAAACCAGAAGCACACGTTTGTATTCAACTCCCGTCGTTGAACTTTCACAGTTTGTGTGTGTGTTTGATCTGTGTCATCCAGCAGAAGGGCATTTACATAATCTTTTCCTCCTCGTCTGCTGCGTTCTCAGCCCATCAGGACGCCAGCGTCGAATTGTATCATCTCCTCACGTCTTAAAATTTAAAGCCATATGAACTGAAAATATGTGTAAGCGCATCATCAATTGGAGTTTGTCTCTTCTGAGAAAAAAGGAAGATGCTTGAAACAAAGCGGTGGAGGAACCGATCTGACGTGACCACCAATGACCTTATTTTATCCAGACGATGTTTTTAGATGCCAACTTTCTATCGCGCAATCAATAAGGGAGTTTTACCTGTAATATTAATAATTCTAATCGTAAGTGTTGTTTTTTTCCATATGTCTGTGAACACCACACTGCCTCTGTTTGTTTTCTATCTCTTATAAATAGTTTTAACGGGTGTATTGAAGTGTTCTGGGCTGGCTGTCAGATAATCGATTCTACATACATACATATTCAACTTGAGCGCCTGACAGACAGAGCTCAGGGAACAAACACCGCTGTGTAAGAACATCTGGAACCTCAGAGACAAAAACACTTCAGGAGTCGTAATCGTTTGGTGTTTGTTCCTCACGCGACTTTCAGTCAAACTGTCTCACAGTGTTTGAATTCTTATTCTCCAGAGCTCACAGACTGTGGCCCGAAGGTTCCTTCCATGTTCACACACCTGCATCATGTCATGATACCTTGGACACAATGTTCTAGCTAGGGATGACACGATTAATTGAATTTCCGAGTTACAGTGGATGTATCCTGAAAAATGTAGACATACAGATATCTCTCATTACATCAGAAGTGTAAATGTGTGTGTGTGTGAGTGTGCGTGTGCGTGTGCGTGTGTGTGTGAGATGCCTGTGATCAGACTGAGAGCAGGTCACTGACTGGAAACAGCAGATACAGCCCCAGAGTTTCGAGAGTGTTATCCAGCAAATAACCATGTCCAGTTGGTGGTACAGTCCAGTTTCAGTGACATAAAAATGACCAGTGTTGTGAGCTGCAGCTGCTAACCTCTCTGTTAATGTGTCTGCTAGCGTCTCTGCTAATATGTCTGCTAGCGTCTAAACATGAAAAAATATGTCACGTTTTTGTAGAGGGCCCAATCATACACGTTATCCCATGACAAATGGACTACGCTTCAGGCAAACCAACATCCGCTTGAGTTGATGACACCTGAAGTAAACAAATAAAACACTGAATAACAGATATCTGAGCGACAACTTCCTCTTTCCGACCAAATCACGTTGATACCTCAGACACGCAGCGCTGCAGTTTGACATTCGTTCACTGACAGTGTTTGTACTGAATCATCTCTTGCTGCATGAACTCACTGATTCCCAGCAGGAAACATGTCCGTCAGTCCTCATGACATGACGCAGGCATGTGAACGCTACAGGAACGTTAACGCAGCAGTTTCTGTCAAATAAGAGCTGAAACGTAGTGCGAAGGTCTGATTGTCACGTCAACATGAAAAAGTCTTTCTGTGGTTCCAGACGTCTGATGATTATTTCCTGAGCTCCGTCTGTCAGGCACTCAGCTCATTGACTGCAGTAAACCTCGACAGTCCACTGCTGTTACTGTGTAGTAATGTGCTGAAATGTTTGTGTGCACAGGTTAAATCAATGACAACATACTTTGAATAAATGAGGTCCTCACCGTCTCTTCAAATTTCTTTCAATCTGCTACATTTGTTCATCAACGTGTTTCGACTTGACAGCTTCAACATGAAGCTGATGCTGCTGACACCTCCAAAATCAGCTACAATCATCAGTGTCACTGAGATACTTACAAGGGATTTGTTGATAACATTTGTCAGCTTCTGTTTATGGGAACTGATGACTCAGCAGCTTCATCCAGAGATGACACGGGTCCCATCCTCGGAGGAACATAAATTCCCCGTTCCCTGAATGTTCCTTCCATCACAGTAGTTATAGTACTATAAAGATGATAATCCAGCTGTCAGCTGATTGATGTAGTTTGAAGTAGAAATGTGTTAGGATGTTTTCAGAACATCATGAGTGACTGCTGGCGCAGTGCAATCGTTGGTCGTAAGCAGACGTCTGCTTAGAAATATAAGAATAGAATGTAAGAGCGTCCAGAGAAGATGTGATGTCTTAACCACCTATGTGTTTCGTTAATTTACTGGACACTTCCCACAACCGTCTAAATCAGTTCTAATAATATCACATTAACTAACCACTTGGTGTGAAAGGTACACACGTCAGCATCATCATTTCACAAATGCTCAGGCACCAATCACAGCTTCAACTCAACAAAGACGCTCAGGTTAAAGGACGTGACCTTCCGTTTAATTCCCTGTGATATAAAATCCCACAGTGAACCAAAGTAACCATGAACACTAACAACAGCAGCAAACGCGTGCAGAGGACACATCAGCTGTTTCAAATTCATGTGTTCAGTTGTGGAGAAACTTGATTTGCTAGCAAAGCACGTCGCACTGTGATCATGTAACGGACGAATGGCAGGGTACACCCTGGATGAGTCGCCAGCTCATCGCCGGGCCATATGCAGGACAGACAACCATTGACACACACACACACACACACACACACACACACACACACACACACACACACACACACACACACAGCAGTCCATGGATATCGATGAAGACGTTACTCCAACTGCACAGGTATGGGCATTGTTGTATCCTCCTCTCTGTGGCCTGCTCCTGGAGATGAGTGATTCCCTGGTGGTAGGTAGAGCTCCAGGGACTCGAGTGCTGTTGGTGTGATGTTGTACTTCTTCAGGAGGGTTTTGAGATGATCCTTGCAGCGCTTCTCCCGACCCCCAGCAGACCTCTGACCTCCCAGGAGCTGGCCATAGAGGATTTGCTGAGGGAGGTGATGGGCAGGCCCAACCCTGTGCAGATGTTTTTGTAGATGCTGTGTGTTGGGTCTGGTCATAAATTTGGATGTCGGGGGAAAGGCCTATCTTCCCAGGACACACCCATGAACATGGGGAGGGCCTTGAGGGTTTGATGTGCCTCTTGTAGGCGGTCCAAGTTTCTGAACCATACAGCAGCGTTGAGAGGCAGGCTGCCCTGTATGCAGGAGATGGAAGACCCTGGAGCTGAGCCTACCAAAGGCAGCAGAGGCCAGGCTGATGTGGACCTGGATGTTGTTGTCGATGTTACAGGACAGGGACAGGATGATGCCTAGATAGGAGAAGTGTGGGACGATGGTGAGGGGGTGACCATCGATAGTAAAGCTGGGCACACGACTCTTGGATGGCAATCTGTTTTTTCTTGATGTTGATTGAGGCACCAGGGGCACACACACACAGGCAATTTAAGGTAACCAATTTCATTGAATTCAGGTCAAAATCACAACAGCAGAAAATGCCAGAACATATTAGTCATCATGACTAATGACAGAAGCTGTTTAAAACATAAATAACTCTGCACATGGTTGCCACCAAAGTTCATGTAGCCCGAAGTACATTGCAAATAATTCATAAATATATGTAAAACAATTGAATACGTGTCAGAGGTTCAGTGGGCGTGTCGCAGATGAAATCACCACGTGACAGAAAGGGGCGTGGTCTAACAACAGGGTGATTGACGTAGTGTGCACGGGCAGGAATCGAGCGGTGACGTCACTGTCCAGAATTCCCCTTCGGCAGCAGAAGCAGTGAGCTCCGAAAAAACACCCGCACACCCAGGAGCGTTCTCCCTAACTTGACATTCTTTACATTTCCCTGCCGAGACATCAAAGGTGAGACCGTGTCTGACTTCCGGTGAACGTCTGTCCGCGGGTCGGGGGTTTGAGCTAACGGTACCACCGCCGCTAGCCGCCGCGTTTCTGTGTCAGTCTGTGGGAACAAAGACGGACATTGGCGACTCAGCCGGCGGTTTGTCTTCGTTCACTTGGTCTGCGTGTTGGTCGTGGACCCGGGGAGTGTGTGTGAGCTCCCAGGACGACCGCGGACCGTGTTAGCTAAGCGTAGCTTACACACACACACTTCCTGTTCCCTGATAACGCAGCAGCTGCGGGGGCTAACGAAGGATGCTGTTGGTTTGTTTGTCTTCATTCTGTTAACAGTGGACTCTCACACACACAGAGCAAAAAATCTCAATCTTACTAAGAATGTTTGTCATTTGTGTCATTTCTAGGCAAAATGTCTAATTTATAAAAATCTCTTTACACTTAATCTAAGACACTCTAAGACGCCCTTATTTGGGCAATTGTCACTCGTTTGACGCAAATTTTCATCGAAAAAAGTGGACAAATCTGTCAGTGGAACGAGTTGTTTTCAAGCACTGAAATATCATGTTCCACTGGCACATTTTTGGATTTATTTCAAGTAAAAATTTACTTGAAACAAGTGAAAAAAATCCAATAACAAGTTACTTTTTTAGGAGATGTGTCTCATTTTAAGTGTAAGGAGATTATTTATTCATTCGTTATGGCTAGAAATGAGACATTGTGACTAGAAATAAGACACGTATTCTTGGTAAGAATTTTTAGTTTTGAGTTTTTGTAGTACACACACACACACACACACACACACACACACACACACACACACACACATG
>CAAKHB010005758.1:0-20173 GCA_901007665.1 Aeoliscus strigatus | reverse complement strand
GGGGGGGGGGGGGGGGGGGGGGGGGGGGGGGGGGGGGGGGGGGGGGGTGGGGGGGGGGGGGGGGGGGGGGGGGGGGGGGGGGGGGGGGGGGGGGGGGGGGGGGGGGGGGGGGGGGGGGGGGGGGGGGGGGGGTGCGCTGCAGCCTAGAAATACACCACGAAGCCTTTCACTAGTACTTGAATCACCCTTGTCTCCATGGCGACGGTGCTTCCGCAGCTTCCTCCTGATCAGCTGATCTGACGGGCACTGACGGGTTAATGTGGACCGGGACCGGTGGACGGTGTTCTGATGAGAGAGAGAGAGAGTGTGTGTGTGTGTGTGTGTGAGAGAGAGAGAGAGATTCACAGGAGAACCAATCGATCGACCGACCAATCGATCGGTGTTCTGAAGTTCTTCTCAGGTTCTGATCATAGAATCCCAGAGTCAGTTAGAAATGAATGGATGAACGCAGGTGACTGTAAACAGTCCGTTGGTTCTGATCCATCACCGACCCACAGGTCAAAGGTCAGCACGGCTTCATTCAAAGTACTTTATACTCTCTATCTCTTTCTCTTTTACTCCATTTGATGGTTGTTTATGTCGTATGAAGCTGTTAGCTAGGTCTGTTAGCTACAGGTCTGTTAGCCATGCTACAGGTCTGTTAGCCACAGGTCTGTTAGCCATGCTACAGGTCTGTTAGCCACAGGTCTGTTAGCCATGCTACAGGTCTGTTAGCTACAGGTCTGTTAGCCATGCTACAGGTCTGTTAGCCACAGGTCTGTTAGCCATGCTACAGGTCTGTTAGCTACAGGTCTGTTAGCCATGCTACAGGTCTGTTAGCTACAGGTCTGTTAGCCATGCTACAGGTCTGTTAGCCATGCTACAGGTCTGTTAGCCACAGGTCTGTTAGCCATGCTACAGGTCTGTTAGCTACAGGTCTGTTAGCCATGCTACAGGTCTGTTAGCTACAGGTCTGTTAGCCATGCTACAACGTCTGAACGATGCTGCGTCTGAACGTGACGGCTCGTCATGCGACGTCGTCCATGACGTCAGTGTTGATGAATGCAGTGAACAAAGGCGCAGCTCGTGATATCATCTGTTTCACACCTGAGTGAGGTCAAAGGTCACGACCCCGCCGACCTCAGAGAACCTGCTCCGACCACCTAAGATCGATGTGGACTGATCAGGTCCTACGGTGATCGGTGGCGTTCCAGCTGCTGTTGGCGACCTGGCGCCTGCCAACCGTACTAGACAGATCTGTCACTCATGTAAACACATCGATTTCGAAACACAGATGAGTTACAATCGACGGACCACTTCCTGTTCTGTGTTTGTTGTTTCAGACACTTTTCACATCATCTGTCTTTGTAGGTGTGAGGACCAGAGTGAGTGTGTCGTTATATAACTCAGGTTATTTAAAGTTTTATGAAGTGGGAGTGGGTGTGGGTGTCTGATTATATGAAATGATATTTTTTAGTGATGTCATTCTACAGTATTGTGTAGTAATTCCTGCTCGGAGCTGTTCGTTGCCATGGAAACCGGTGCTACTCAACCTCCTGATCTTCCCCCGTGAATGTTGAGCAGTTTCAGTTTGTTCCTCCGATACAGATGCTGTGTGTGTGTGTGTGTGTGTGTGTGAGACAGACTGTATTATTTTCACTGTCGTAATGTTCAACTGATGTTTTTAGTTGAACATGTGAACCTTTGTATTAGCCACAAGCCTGCTAGCCATGCTCGCTGTGTGTTAGCTATGCTACAGGTCAGTGACCTGTGGACTGACCTGTGGACTGGAGTTTGTTCCATTCGCAGTCCGAGTCAGAATTCAACTTGTTTTCTGAGCCTCCAACAGGAAGTTGCTTACAGTGTGTGTGTGTGTGTGTGTGTGTGTGAGTGTGTGTCGTAGGTGTGAACCTCCCAGCGGCCCGATGGATCAGGATGTGGAGAGTCCGTCCGTGGTCAAGCCGCCCAAACGGGTCAGAGACGAGCTGCTGCGACCGCCGGTGGACCTCGACCGGGCCAAGAGGGTCCAGCGCTATGTCCAGAAGGACGGCAAGTGCAACGTCCATCACGGGAACGTTCGAGAGACGTATCGCTACCTGACAGACATCTTCACCACGCTGGTGGACCTGAAGTGGAGGTTCAACCTGTTCATCTTCGTGCTGGTCTACACCGTCACTTGGCTCTTTTTCGGCTTCATGTGGTGGCTCATCGCGTACCTGCGCGGAGACCTGGACCACGTCGCAGACAACCAGTGGACGCCCTGCGTCAACAACCTCAACGGCTTCGTCTCGGCCTTCCTGTTCTCCATCGAGACGGAGACGACCATCGGGTACGGGTACCGAGTCATCACGGATAAATGTCCCGAGGGAATCCTGCTGCTGCTCATCCAGTCGGTGCTGGGATCCATCGTCAACGCCTTCATGGTCGGCTGCATGTTCGTGAAGATCTCGCAGCCCAAGAAACGAGCCGAGACTCTGGTGTTCTCCACCAATGCCGTGATCTCCATGAGAGACGGACGTCTGTGTCTGATGTTCCGAGTCGGAGACCTGAGGAACTCCCACATCGTGGAGGCGTCCATCCGAGCGAAGCTCATCAAGTCCAAGCAGACGAAGGAGGGCGAGTTCATCCCTCTGAACCAGACCGACATCAACGTGGGCTACAACACAGGCGACGACCGCCTCTTCCTGGTGTCCCCGCTCATCATCTGTCACGAGATCAACCAGAACAGCCCCTTCTGGGACATCTCACCTGCCCACCTGGCCAAGGACGAGCTGGAGATCGTGGTGATTCTGGAGGGGATGGTGGAAGCCACAGGTGAGTCTGTCCCCCACGCCGTCCCCGACCACACACTGGCGTCAGCCATCAACTCTGGTGTCATTTGCTGTTCCATTAACGTTGGCGAGAAGGCCACAGACATTAGAGTCGAGGGTCAAAGGTCACCATCCTCAGAGGAACAAAGAACCCGTTTCAGCCGATCAGCGGATTGTTGATCGGTTGATTCTCAGTTATTTGTTTCCGTTGTCGGTCTGAGGTCCAGATCGAAATCGTGTGACGCTCCGTGACGTCACACAAACTACAAACATGGCCGACTCCTCAGTGGGAACCACCGCATGAACGTTCTGAGCGCTGGAACTTTTGACCAGTCAGTGTTCCTGTACAAACGTGTGTGTGTGTGCGCAGGTATGACATGCCAGGCGAGGAGCTCCTACGTCAGCAGTGAGATCAAGTGGGGGTACCGCTTCACGCCGGTGCTGACCCTGGAGGACGGGTTCTACGAGGTCGACTACAACAGCTTCCACGACATCTACGAGACCAACACGCCACCCTGCAGCGCCCGGCAGCTCGCCGACATGAGCAGCCGCGCACGCCTGCCGCTCACCTGGTCGCTGGCCAGCAAGCTGAGTCAGCAGGGCCTGGCGGAGTCCGAGCAGGAGGTTCAGGAGACCCGGACGGGCCCGGAAGACCCGGAGAGGATGCGGCAGACGGAGCAGAACGGGGAAATCACCAACTCAGAGAGCGAGTCAAAGCTGTAGAAGGAGCTGAGAACCTGGACCGTGTTCTCTCACAGAACCCAGGAGCCCAGAAACAAGATGAGACACGTGGGCTGGCCAGCGCCGGGCCTGAGGCTGAGGTCCGATCCAAACGTCTGCTGACAAGACTCCTCCTATTTTTTCTATCAGATGTTCTCACATTTGCAAAAGTATTTTTGTACATAAGATCTAAGCTGTTCGTTTGATACCAACCCGCTGGTTCTGTAGACGTTCTGATACCGACCCGCTGGTTCTCTACAGGTTCTGGTACCGACCCGCTGGTTCTGTAGACATTCTGGTACCGACCCACTGGTTCAATTCAGGTTCTGGTACCGACCTGCTGGTTCTGTAGACATTCTGGTACCGACCCGCTGATTCTGTAGAGGTTCTGGTACCGACCCGCTGGTTCTCTACAGGTTCTGGTACTGACCCGCTGGTTCTGTAGACATTCTGGCACCGACCCACTGGTTCTGTAGAAATTCTGGTACTGACCTGCTGATTCTATAGACATTCTGGTACCGACCCGCTGGTTCTCTCCACGTTCTGGTACCAACCCGCTGGTTCTGTTTTCTGGTTGTACAAAGTATTAACGCATGTCGACTTTTCACGTCTTTCTTTCATTTTGTGTAAATACTGACGAGAACTGATCGTTGATTGTTGATCAGTGATCGCCAGTCATCCCTGACGATCACTGATCAGTGATTATTGATCATTGATCGGTGACCACTGATGATCGATCATCGATACAAACTGCTTCTGACTCGGTTCTGACTCGTGTCCTGGTCCAGTCTCTGTTCAGACGAACGTCTTCGACCCTTTAAAACTCGTCACTTTTGCACATTGAAGTTTGTTTTTGTAGAAATATAAGCACTGCTAGTACTACTACAACTATGCTGCTACTACTGATACTGTAGTAGTTGCAATAATACTACTAGTACTGTATTGTACTGCTACTCCGACAGTACTACTACAGTACTAGTAGTAGCAGTACAGTAGTATGAGCAGTATCACCAATAAACGATTAGTTTCATTCTTCATGTTTGTGTGTTGTGGTTCCTCACGTGACCACCAGGAGGCGCTGCACTCGTTCACTGTCATTTACTATTGATACATATTTTGACACAAGAAGTTCACATGGTGAATATCAGCTGATCAACCGTCAATAAACATCATTCAAACACACACACACACACAACAACACACGTCCCAGGATGAGCGCGCGCACACATGTTCCGTGTCCAATGGAATTCCTTCTCAGGTGTGGAATCAGCGTCGGCCAATCAGAGAACAGCTGTCAGTCATGATGTCACTTAGTGTCATATAATGACACTAAGTGACATAATCAGGCAGCGAGCAAATGAACACATGAACATTCTGAACACGACATGAAATGAGAAACAGTTTTGATTCGTCAACAGGGAGGGGGGCGGGGCTTAGGGGCAAACATCGGGGGGCTGAGCGGAGGGGGCAGCCGTTCCTCGTTGGTGCCGCCGTGGGACCGGAGGTCCAGGGGAAACCTGTCCAGGACGTCCTGCACCTGGCGCTCCACCCCTCGGCTCCAGGACAGCAGCTCGTCCCGCAGCTCCTGAGCCGCCGCCGTCAACGTGTCCTGGCGCCGGCCGAGGTCCGACAGCAGCTCCAGGTTCTGGTGGAGGTCGGTCAGGGCGGGGCTGGAGGCAGGAGGGGGCGGGGCTCGGGGGTCTAGGTGACCATCCGAGCAGCGCGGCGACGCCTGACCCGACATGTAACGCTCAAACTCCTCCGGGGACAGATTGAGGGACTGAGCGTCCAACTTCTCAATGAAGGCAGCAGCGCAGCACTGAAAAACACACACGGCAGCATGAGGACCTCAGAACATCCAGGTCTCCACAGGGTCTCAACCAGGTGTCAACCAGGTCTCCACCAGGTCTCCACCAGGTGTCAACAAGGTATCCACCAGGTGTCAACAAGGTATCCACCAGGTCTCCACCAGGTCTCCACCAGGTGTCAACCAGGTCTCCACCAGGTGTCAACCAGGTGGACACCACCAGACGGTTCTTCTAAGGTTCTTCTTAGCTCAGACCAGAGCAGACACAGTATCTCACCAGGTTGGTGAAGAAGTATCCGTCCTCGCCTGTCATCAGTCGGCTGGGGTTGCAGAAGCGTGTGATGTACTGGATGTTGGACTGCAGCCGGGGGGGGTTGGCCTTCAGGACGATGTAGATGAGCGCGGGCAGGAAGTCGTCGGCCGACGCCGGTTCCTTCTTGGTGATCCTGATGGCGCTAAAGATGTGTTTGCTGCAGCGCGTGACGCACCCCAGCTTGTCCCGGGGAACCTTCTTGGAGTCCATCTCGATGATGCCTGTGACGACAGGTGGCACGGCGGTCACACGGCCGGTCATGTGACAGAGGATCAGCCGGTCACTGACCTGTTATCGCCTTGACGACGTTGTCAGCAACATCTGGAATCCCTTCATCCATGGACACACAGAGCATCTGGATGGTGACCCAGTGTAACGCCCTGGAACACCCACCGCTACTGTAGTACTGTACTGTAATACTCTAGTACTATACGACCATATAATATATCGTATACCAAATACGTGTATGTGTGTGTGTGTGTGTGTGTGTGTGTGTGTGAGTGTGTGTGTCAGATGGTGTGTGAGTGCAGTACCGGATCCGGTTCTGGGTGGTCAGGTCCTTGTTCTCATCGTCCGTGGACTCGAGACAGAAGACGCTCTTGTACAGACGAGTCATGATGTACTTCTCCACCTGGTCCATCACCTGCTCCACCGCCTCCGAGGAACCTGCTCAGAGGTCAGAGGTCAGAGGTCATAGCCCAATGTCTCATGAGGACGCAGAGACAAGTCCACCTTTGAAGTGAGCCATCAGGCGGTCCGACATGTTCTGGTAGAAGTCCTGGACGCACTCGGACAGCTCGTCGGCGCTCAGGTCCTGGTGAGAAGGTCACGGGTCAGTTGCGGACCGTCTCCATGGAGACGCAGACGTCAGCGTCACCTTCTTGCCGGACATGTTGATGAGGAACGCCCGACTCTGTTTGTGAACCTCTCGGCCCGGTTTCTGCAGGTTCTTCAAGAAGTCCACAAAGTCCCGGGACACCTGGTCCGAGTCCACGTTGTCATGGCGGCCAACGGACGGACTGACAGAGCGGTTGTCCACCGCGTCTGAGGACAGGAGGACGTGAGGACACATTGTATATATATACACATAGATACATGTGTACATACCTGTACACATAGTACAGTACACATAGTACCAGTACATATAGTACCAGTACACATAGTACCAGTACATATAGTACCTGTACACATAGTACCCGTAAACGTAGTACCTGTACACATAGTACCTGTACACATAGTACCAGTACACATAGTACCAGTAGTACAGATGAAGATGTGTCAGGTGAGCGTCATGGAAGCGATACCCGGCTTCTCCGTCACCTTTCTTCGGCGCCGTCCGTGATGACGGGCTGAAGAACTTCTTCACCGTCGTGACTTTGCGCGTCTTCTCGTTGGTTTTTTTCTCCTCGAACTTGGAGAACGGCCCCAGCGAGGCCTGAGGGGGCGGAGCTCCCTGACTGCTGGCGTACGCCGCCTCCTCCTCCCGCTGCAGCCTGATGACTCAGCACAAACAGCGTCAGGAGACAGGTGTGTTTCTGTGTGTGTGAGTGTGTGTGTGTGTGTGAGTGTGTGTGAGTGTGTGTGAGTGTGTAGGTGTGTGAGAGAGAGTGTGTGTGAGTGTGTGTGTGAGTGTGTGTGTGAGTGTGTGTGTGAGTGTGTGTGTGAGTGTGTGTGTGTGTGTGTGTGTGTGTGTGTGTGTGTGTGTGTGTGTGTGTGTGTGTGTGTGTGTGTGTGTGTGTGTGTGTGTGTGTGTGTGTGTGTGTGTGTGTGTGTGTGTGTGTGTGTGTGTGTGTGTGTGTGTGTGTGTGTGTGTGTGTGTGTGTGTGTGTGTGTGTGTGTGTGTGTGTGTCATGTGACCACCTACTTCTCAGCCAGGGCCCAGTCGTCCTGGATCTGTTTCTGACGGACCCTCTGGTACTCCTCCCTCCAGCACTTGGAACACAGACCCTGCCAGGCCGCGTTGCCATAGTAACCGCATCCCTTTTTGCACAGCAGGTCCGACTGGTCCACATGGATCCCACGCCGCTCCATCCGCTGACTCATGATGGTACTGATGGTACACAGTAGTACACGCTAGTACTACTGTGGTAGGAACAGGGTGGTGAGACAAAAGTAGTATGGTTGTAAAGTACTAGTAGTAGTATACAATAGTAGTAGGAGTATATAATAGTAGTAGTAGTGTATTATAATAATAGTAGTAGTATTATATACTACTACTATTACTACTACTAGTATACTGTAGTAGTACTGTAGTAGTGTACAGTAGTAGTACTGTAGTAGTAGTAGTATACGGTAGTAGTACTGTAGTAGCAGTAGTATATAACAGTAGTAGTAGTAGTAGTACTGTAGAGATCAGATGTGAGGTGAAAACACTTCGAGGATCATTTCTCCTGTTTCTCTTCCAATCGCCCGTTAGCTACATGCTAATGCTGACAAACCCCAGTCTGGTGACTGGGTCTGGTTCTGGCTCCGGTCTACACACCTGCCTCCAAACTCACCTGTGATGTTTTTACCGAGCAGAAGCACGAGCGCTTCCGGTCTGTCCGTGTCCGTCCCTCGCGGTCCTGACTGCACATGTGCACACGGCACCAGAGATCCTAATGGAGAAAGAAGATGTCTCACTACGAACCAACCACCGCTCACCACGGCTGGGTACACACACACACACACACACACACACACACACACACACATCAGATCGTCCGTTCATAGAGGTTCATTCCTGAAGTAAACGCTAGTTAGCTTAGCTTCAGGAGGTCACTGGACCTGGAACCTAGATGATTCTAGAGGATTCTAACCAACATAAACCTTAGTCCAGCTGTGGCGTTGTGACCCACATGGGTTCAGAAGCGGTTCTTTCCTGAGGACCGAGGCTGGAGGCCGCTCTCACCTCCTGTCTGGACACACCTTTGTGTGACATGTGACTGACATGTGCCTTGCTGAGAAAACACCGGGAACACACACACACACCTATTGATTTTTAAAGTTATTGAGCCGCAAGGCAAATAAAAGACTTTCAACTTCAGTGAGTTGCATTTTACAGCAGAAACCACTGAGGATTCACTCGTTCATCTGCTGATTCACTCTGACAGAGAGTCACAGTCATCACGTCACGTCCAGATGCGATGAGTCCAGGACTAGATCCGTGGGAGGTTTGAAGGAGTTTCGGAGTGTGTTTCTGAAGCTGTTTCATCCACATGTGAACTCTGGAACTGATAAGACCACACACACACACACACACACACACACACACACACACACACAGCAGCCATGATCCTGAGCGGACCGACGCCGTGTCTCCCGTCTCCAGCCACCGTCCAGGAGCTGTTCTCGGTGGCACGGGACGCCGGCGTCCTCCCCCACATCTCCCTGGACCCGGTGCTCAGCTCCTTCCTGTCTCTGGACTCGTCAGCGGCGCTGCAGCATCACTACAACATCCTGCAGCGCGGAATGAGCCTGGAACAGCGGGTGGCCTTTGGCCGCAGCCTGACGGGGCAGCTGGGGGGCAGCGGGGTCGTCCACGGAGGGGTGGGGGTCGTGGCGCTGGCTCTGTCCCTGCTGTTGGAGCAGGTCGCCCAGCAGGTCGGTGTGTTCACTGGCAGAACTCCCGTCAGGAGTACTGGTCCCATTTCTCTGTACAGACTCAGTCATCCAGGTCAGGTCACCACCCTCAGGTGACTGACAGACATGGAGGCGGGCCTGATCCTCACACCCCTCTGTGTGAGCTCAAGACCCAACGCAGTACTAGTAGCAGGACCCCCCCACTTGTCAGTTCAGACAAGAGTCCAGTTGTCTGCAACTGAACCCAGCGACTGTTTTTTTAGACAGTCTGAACTCAGTTCAAGCAAACTGTCATGGAATCAAGTGGGTGTTTTAGGTTGTTACAAGAAAAATGTCTCGCTCCACTGGCTGATTTTTGTTTATTTCAAGTGACAATTTGCTGGAAACAAGTAACTTTTTCAGGTGACTTGTCTGATTTTAATTGCGATTTGAAGACAGGCTTTATGGCGACAAATGAGACAAGTCGTATTCTTGGTACGATTTTTTTGTCTTTGTTGAGTTTTTCTTTCTTCGTTCCTCTGCATCTTCTCGTGTCCTCCGTGTCCCCTGTCCCAGCAGGTCCGAGGAGGACAGAACTCCACACGCAGTGAGACGCTGTCCCCTCACAGAGTCCACACCAAGAAGATGTTCGGCATCAGCACGTCCTCCAGAATCGGGTGGATCGTCCACAACTACCTGCGTCTGGTTCCTGGTGCGGCCAACAACCGGGAGAAGATGGCCGTGACCACGGAGCTGTACGACGGCTGGCTGAAGGTGGAGCTCCTGGACCACTATGAACGGATGACGGCCAAGAAGAGGATGAGCTCCGTGTCCATGCAGCAATGGCTGACGGGAGCTGCAGTTCACCTGCACGTCAGGATCCACCAGGTGGGCGGAGCAACAAGACCCGATGAAGTCGTGATGGTTCATGTTCTTCACTGCGATACAGTGATTCCAGGTGATTTTAGAGGAATTCAGATGATTCCAGGTGATGGCAGATGAATTCAGATGATTTCAAATGATTTCAGGTCGTTTGTTGATTTCAAACCCAACGTTCAAGCCCAACACCATAATTACAATTGTCCTGATGCCCTGATGCACTTCACGGTCGCTACCCCCCAGCCCCGCCCCCCTGCTGTCAAGAACATTCCTTCTGCCTCAGAGTGGGAACAAAGAACTCAAGTCACCACAAGTCACCAAGCTGAGGACAGAACCAACAACATTTTGAGCACAAATATATTCATAGAAACATGGTGTGTGTGTGTGTGTGTAGGTTCGTCTTCTCTCAGTTCCTCCAGGTTCAGCGGAGTCTCTGCGTCTGGCGTATAAATCTGGGTTCAGTCACCTGCTCCGGGGTTATGCCGTCTACCTACGCAGGAACATCCAGGAGACGGCGGCTCCCAGACCACGGACGGCGGGAACCCGTCCAGACCACGGACGAGCACCAACGTCCAACAGAACCGACACAAGCTGCTCGAGTGACGAGCTGTACGACGCGGGCCGGGTCAATGAGTTCAATGAGACCAGAAGGCTCAATTCAACGAGCTGTGAGACCCTCAGAGCATCTCCTACGCTGACAGTTGACGATGGATTGACACCTGACGGCAGGGAGGCTCCCCGGGGCCTGCTGGTGATCGAGCCAGGCAGGAGCGTGAGTCATGACGTGCAGCATCGGGACTGTGAGTCTGCAGCCATCCAGCAGGCGCTGGTGCCTCGGATAATCGGCACTCAAGACTTGGAGCACAACAGGAGCTTCTTCGTGTACTCGGAGAAGACCTTTCAGGGTCTGCTCCGGCAGAGACAGCACTTCCACCTGAGGACAAACCAAACACAGAAACACAGCTGACAGCTGACCGGCACATGCACGTGTCCAGATGAGAAGGTCACCTTCTCTCCAGGGTTTCTGTGAGGAAATGAAAGTACAAACAGCTGCATAGAATATTGGCAACATGGAAAAACGGACGTTTTCATGTTGTTTAAATATCAAACAACGATATAAGATCACACACTAATAACATACATGACATGATATGATACTATATGATCTTATCATTCTATATGATGTGATTAATGTGAATTTCTCATGGAGATTAAATAAATGATCTATCTGATACAATATGACATGATACGATATACAATCTGATATCAGTCAAAGAACCGGAGGAACTCCTTTATGAACACATTTTGTTTATTTTCAGAAGCAAGAAAAGTTGCGAAACCAAAACTCTTATTTGTAAATATGTCTTTGAAGGTTCTCAGTCATCCAGGTCATGGTATCTTTCTGGGTTAAATCGTAGGCAACTGGACTTCTGGTTTACTTGAAGACGTTTCACCACTCATCCGAGAACCTTCTTCAGTTCTGAACAGACTAGTGGGTCGTTAGTTGGGTCGTTACCTCACCCAAAGGAGTGTTGGTATCAGGTCACCCTCCCTGGCTATCAGTCGTCTGAGGGTCGTAAGGTCGTTAGCTTACCTGAAAGGGGGGTGAGTTTTGGGTCCCCCTCCATTGCTGTCAGAGTCACCTTGTGACGAAGAGCACGTCGTCACCTGACATTGCACATATGGCACAAGACACTTTGGACTGAGTAGAGGTACAAATGCACTTTAATAACTGCACAGGTACTTTGTGGAGCAACAGCACTTTATTGAACATTTGCACAATACATTTTAACACATGGTTTTTTGCACAGTTTTAAAGGCTAAGTTACTGATTTTGTCCTTGTTGAATTGGGTTTTATTGGTGGGGGCTGTGTGGGTTGTGCAGTTCCACCTAGGAGAAAGGAACATACAATTACAATGTGCAGGTTAAAGTAGGTGTAAACTGAGAATATATTGTTGTGTGTTGCTTAGTGTGTGCAAGGAGGGAGAAAGTGTATTGGGTACTCACCAGTCAGTGTGTCTTCAGGGTGTGCAGGCAAAAGGCTTCCCAAGGAAACGAGTACCTGGTTTTATAGTCCCGGGGAAAACCAAGGGTAAATTGGTGGGGGAGATGGATGTGTGTGTATGTGCGTAATATGGACACTAATATGTCCATATAACATCATAATTCAGATAAATGGGTGTAAATGGGGGTAATCACACAAATATATCACATTACAAGAGTGAGAAGTTATTCAAGTATGCAATAGACCGGAGTAGTTGAGACCTTCCAGACACTATATATAGGCGCCATTTTACCATCTGGGGCTGGCTGATTGTCCTCTGTAGTTAACCTGAATTAAACACACCATTCTGTGACACCTGGAACCTGCGTTGGACTAGTTTTCTGCTGCATCATCCAGCCGCAATTGTGGTCATCCTAACACACCTGTAAGTCGTTGGGTCGCTGAGTGGTTGGAGCTGCAGGTATCTGAATGGTTTTTGATCCTCTTGGGGAGAGATCCTAAGACTGCATTGTAAGTGTTAGATAAATTGTGTCTTAGGCCCCCTCCCCTGTTGAGACAGTGACCTGATATACAAAAATCACTTATTCTAAGTATGTGTATGTGTGTTTACAATGCACAGTAACTTGTAATATATAATATATAAATTGTAATATTAGGGGGAATTCATTGGCCATGATGGACGCTGGTTCTCAAAAACCTCAAACTGTTAGTTCTCTTCTTCAGAATCCATTTGAGAGGACCTTGACGGACATTGATGGAGAAACACCAAATTAATCAGCTTGGACCAGATCAACCCCACTAAAGTAGCCTACGAGCCAGCGAACAAGGTAAAGCTTGTTTGCGAGGCTTCTCCCAGAGGGTCGGCGGAGGGAGGGAGCTGGATGCAGGCCTGTTTTAAACCGGTGGGGGCAGATACAGCATGGACTGTTACAAGAGGACGGGACGTGAATGTTTGTCTGAGAAAATAAAGAAACATGAGTGTACGAGGGCACACATGGACAAAAACGTCAAACTAGACGTGCTAGGCTAAGCTAACATGGCTCCAGCTGGACGAGGGACACAGGCTTGGTGTGAGGAAACACAACGAGGACACTTATATGTTGAAGATAATTGATTGAGACCTCGGACAGCCCCGTTGTTTTTCAGGGTTTAGTCGATCAGGTCGCTTCCTTGGACACTGTGTTGCAGGAACACTTAAAGACTAACTTACCTCCAAATCCACCTTTTTCAGCTGAAAACTGTTAACTGGAGGTGTAGTAGAGTTTTATGATTGATTCCGGTCTTAAGCAAACATTGTTTTGAAACTAGTTTAAAATCTACATTTTGTGCTAAAAATACGGCATATGGAGCACCATCTACAGGTTGAAACCTGGTTATTACATCTAAATTCACTTTACAATGCATTTGGTGGTAAGTGACGTCACCACCAGCGGTTGTCCTTCACCCAGCACCTCATCAGTGCCACTCTGTTGCAACAAGACCTGTTCCCACAATACACCATCAAGTTCCCGGATGCAGCGCTGGAACCTTCTGTGGAGGCCTACCCCATGCTGAACAAGGCCAAGCCTCGTCTATGAGAAGGACGGGTTCGGGGCTTGCAGTGGCACACTGACTCTGTTCCAGATTTTCACGGAGAACCCTCAGGGCACGTTCCCAGAGACTGTCCCATTGTCATCACCACACCCATGACAACAGCCGAGAGGGGCTTTTCTACCTTAAAGGGGACCAAGACCTGCCTGATGCAGGGTCGTCTGAATGCTCTGGCCATGATCTCCATGGAGGAGAAACTTGTCTGACACATTCCTGACCTCTGTAGAAGGGTCATTGAGAGCTTTGCCTCTCAGAAGGACAGATGGCACGATTCCTGTACAAATATATTTGACACACACATACAGAAACGTTCCCTTTGTAATTTGTACTAGTTTCTATTGATGTTCTTGTGTTTATTTTATTGTATGTTTTGTTTGTGTTACTCATCTTCTCTGTGAATGAGGCTGTTTATAGGATCTGATTGACAGTTCCCCTGCTCCAGAGCAGGATAGTCGTTCAGAGTAAGTTAACATGGAGACAGGTCTTGGTAAAAAGAAATATGGCTTCGTGGTACAGAAACCCCCGGGTTAACCCTGAACTGATCTCACTTTGTGGTACAGACCCCTGTTCTGTATTTAATGTTTTTTGTAAGTACTGTGGCACCCTCCCCTTTTCTTTTTCCTGTTGTCATGTTCTGTACATTCTTTGTCGTTGAATAAAGATGAATAAGAAGAGGGGCAGAAACGCTCTGAGTGGTATGATCAGTGTTTGTTTAAAAGCAGAAGAGACCATAGACATATATAGAAGGCTAGATACCTCACCGCCGCTGTTGGCCAATGGAGAGCGACGTCGCCACACCGTGGCCATCTTGCCACGGGGTACAGGCTCGTTCATAACATTGTGTCCATTGCACATGTACTTTTACGTAACCATAACTATCTCAATTTTCAACTTTTGATTTTGGTTTCAGCCTTGACAACTTGAGCGGTGACACAGCTATGCTGCACAACAAAGTCGATTTTTCGGGAAAAAATCTGCAATTTGTCCAGTTATAGCCACGTTGATAACGCTTGTAATAAACCAAACCGTTTGTAAATCTGTCAAGATTTCAGCAAGTTCAGAGTAATTTTGTTAGAGCAGGTCACTCACCTTCCTATCGCCACCATACAACGTATCCGAATAGAACCCCGTGGCAAGATGGCCGCCGGTGAACGACGTTGTAGGCTCCTCCTTGAGGCATCTAGCCTTCTAAATAAGTCTATGGAAGAGACTCTTCCGTCCGGCGCACCGTGATGACGTCACGCGCCAGCGGCACCTCAGTTTCCGCTTCCTCGGTGATTAGACTCGACTCGACTTGACGTCGACGCGTTCACACCTGAGACCTCGACAGGTACGTTCACGTTCACGTTCGTTCCTTCCTTCCAGGCTATGTTCGTGTGTCGGATGAGAAGCTAGCTGAAGCTGAAGCTAGCTGTTGTCCCGTCGCAGCGGGAATCGAGTCGAGTCGAGTCGAACCGGTTTGAGTCTGCGAACCGCGCCCGGTAAACCGGCGGTGTGAAGGAACCACGTTCATACCAGACACGTCATCGGTTCATTGTCGTCGGCACTTTGTCCAATGTGGAGTTATTTGATGATGGTCGGTCGGAAGTGGCGTCAGCGGTGTTGTTCCGGTCAGAAAAAGACAAACATGTTTGTAAACCGAGTCTGCAGAAGGCAGTGGTGACTGAGACCTGGGGTCTGTACCACGAATACCTGTCTCCATGGTAACCTACTCTGAAGGACTGTCCTGCTCCAGAGCAGAGTGACTGTCAGGATTGAACCAGATCCTGTGAAGAGAAGCACCCACTGTCCAATCAGATGTCTGAAAAAACAGTGACCTTCACCGAACTTTACAGATTTTTTCAGGACTGGACATCTGACGGGTTCTGGAGCCTTCTATTGTCCGTTGGCTCTGACTGGATCACAGAAAGTCTACATCACCCTGAGATTCTTTGACACAGGTCGATTCCTTTATTCTGTGGGAGCCTACAGGACCCCTGGAGAGGAAACATCTGGACCGTTTCATGTTTTCATATTATTACCTGTCTTATTTCGCTGTGAAAAACATCAGTCAGATCCAGTCACACGTTCACTGGTTCTGTTTCACTGTGTCATTCGTCCTCTGAGTTTTTTATCCCCGATTCAAATGTTTCTTCTGCAGATCTAGAGAAAATGTCAGACTCCGACTCTTCCGACTCTGACTATAGAGATGGCCCGGGGGCGTATGTGATGTACCACATCGGTGTGGTGAGTGTCGTCACCTTCACGTTCGGTCAGAGGTTTCTGGCCTGTCGAGTAACGTTTCTTCCTCTCAGGCACACATTCTACTCCAGAACAATCCGCCACCGGCCGCCGTCCACCTGTCAGGTAACTGCTCCACCCTTCACCGTCAGCTGGTCTTCTCCGTGTTCTGTGGTCATGTCCTCACAACCTGAGCAGAACGTTGAGGACGTGTGACGAGTGCCGAGGCCTTCCTGACGATACTCTTGGTGGTTTCCACGACACGGTTCCAGCTCTGCTGGGTTTTACTCCATTTGGTTCTAGACCCGTTCTTCTCCCTCGCAGTCCAGTTCCTCCTCGATGCGACTGAATCAGACTGCTGTGACACAAAGATGGAGGAGATGGAGGAGTCTGGAACCAACCGGAGTAGAACCGAGCCGACCTGAAACCGCGTTGTGGAAAAAGTGGTGAATCAAACAGGGAAGCTCAGGCCCTTGACATTTTTCATGTGTATGTGTGTCATACGAATCACTTTCGTTTTTGTCCATTTGAACCAAAAAGATTCATTTTTCCTCCAGTTTCGTCGGCTCTTTATCAAGAACATTTGCATCCAAATACATCGTAGATTTATCAAGTCAGTTCTTAATTTATCACACTAGTTACATTACAGTTAGTAGTTAATTTATGCACTATTTGTTTTTGTTTTTTTACAAATAGTGTAATAGTGTAAGCCCATCGGTGGTGCTGAAATTAACCCAAACCAGAGAAGAAGAGACAGTACTTGGTGGTCACTTCCTTGTCTGCGGATTATAGAGATCAAAAGTGTCAGAGGAAAATTCTACAGGCTTTTATACCGAACCCGAAGAGTCCAATGTGCGTGAGGAGCAGTGGACTCGGTAAAACAGACGTCACAATCAGAGGGACAGCTGCAACACACAAACGCACAATGTGATGGTGTGTGTGTGTGTGCGCGTGTGTGTGTGTGCGTGCGTGTGCGCGCATGTGCGTGTGTGTGTGCGTGCATGCCTGCAGAGAAAGCCCTGGAGCGGTGGAGTATGATCCCTGTGAACGTGAAGAAGGAGGCTGGACAGTTGATGAAGGTCTCCACCTTCTGGGGTCCTATCCTGCTCCAGAGCCAGCGAGTCACGCCCATCGTCCAATGGGCTGCAGACATCGGCGTGTTGGACCCCAGGTGAGCGACAGCGCTCTGACCGCCACCTGTCTGCTGTCAGCTGCTCCTCTGACTGCTCATTGTCTCTTCCAGGAATGTGGGATTCGTTGGTCTGAAGCAGCTGCACCGCATCGATGTCGTGGAGGCCGTCCTCCGTTCGCTGGTCAACGGAAGTGTAAGTAGGTTGTCACGTCCGTTACGATTCCTCGCTTCACGTCAGGTCAAAGTTCGCTGACAGGAAAGACCAGTATATGTCTCTGACATGGACGTCCTGTCCTACGGAGCTCCTATGTTGTACCGGAGCTCCTACCTCGTACCCTACTGAGCGCCTATGTCGTACCCTACAGAGGTCATAGGTCGCATCCTAAGCATCCTACGTAGTATCCTACGGCGGTCTTACGGCAGTCATAGGTCGTATTCTACGGAGGTCATAGGGCGAATATATGGCGGTCATAGGTCGTATCCTACGGCGGTCATAGGTCGTATCCTACGGAGGTGCTACGTTGTATCCTACGGCGGTCATAGGGCGAATCCTACGGAGGTCACGGTGTATCCTATGGAAGTCATAGGTCGTATCCTATGGCGGTCATAGGGCAAATCCTACGGCTGTCATAGCTCGTATCCTACGGAGGTCATAGGTCGTATTCTACAGAGGTCCTACGTTGTATTCTACACTGTCAGTTTGATGCAGAAGCACGTGTTGGACTTCAGACTCACATCATCTGCTTTCTGTTGGATGTGACAACCTCATCCTGTGAGTGATGGCATGGGTCTCTCTAGAGTCTCGGAAGCGTTCCGTGCTCCCTCAGATCGCCGCTCACAGTTTGGTGGTGTGTGTGATGACAACAGAACAACTGTTGTCTGCTGCAGGTGGATCAGGAGGCGACGAGGACTCTGATGACCATCAGCCAGCGGTTGAACACGGTGAGTTTCCTCTCCGACATCATGTCTGCTGCGGTAGCGTCTTCCTCCTCGTTGGAGCGGAACACGGCGGAACATGGAGAGCGGCACTTCTGGAACCTACCGCTCTCCTCCGCTGGTTGTTTGGTTCTGCTCCGTTTCCTAATTCACACCAACTCTTCTCTGTTGACGTGGAGGGCTGAGATTAGTCGACGTAATCGATTATATCAACAACAAAAATCTGAAAACCGTGGACGACGCTTAGTAAACTGTACCAATCCACTCTGTCCTGGTTTTCATTGTCGCCAGAGTTACCAACAGTCAGGTCAACTGTCAAACTCCAGAGTAAGTGAGTGACCGACAGACGGTTAGAGACCGGGTCCAGTGACAGATCCTCTGAAGGAAGCAGGAGGAGGGTCTGAACTACCCCAACTAGAATCAGGTCCGATCCGTTGACGTGCTGACACCACTCTCCGTTCCTCCAGCTGGACCCAGAGGCCTTTGGCCTGGCAGGCTGCTGGCTGAGGGAGGCAGGAGACCCTGGGGTCTGGAGGCTTGTGGCAGAACTCAGTCCTCCTCACATCAGCTTCCTCACCGTGGTGTTTCCCATCATGGAGTGTAAGATACACACACACACACACAGATGATGATGTTGAATGTGTGTCAGGAGAATGTTCTCCTCAGTCTGTCAGTATGTTCACGAGGTGGGCAACCACATGGAGACGACGCTGAGGGTGCTGACGACTCGACCGGATGACGCCTCCATCGCAGTAAGAGACACACTTGGGTCATGAACACGAGTCGCAGACACAAATCATGAACACGAGTCACGTCCTCTAGTCATGAACACGAGTCACAGGCACAAATCATGACCACTAGGGGTCAAGGCCTCTAGTCAGTATAAGTACATGTCTTTCTCCAGACGTATCAGTACACATCAGAGTCACAGGCCATGTCCATGTGTTTCATGGTTTAGTCTCATCGTCCAGACACATCCTGGAAACCAACGCCTGAAAACACACTCCACACTCTACAAACGAGGGGCCTGTACCACGAAGCTCGATTAATAAGTCCTGGATCAACTCCATTGATCCAGGACTGACTTAGCGAGATCATGGCGATCAGGATCATCAGTACCACGAAGCTGGATATCAACTCGCTAATTCAATCCAGCTTTGTCTCATCAAGACCCGTGAACGCGCACGTATAAGAGGTGTGTTCAGAGGCAGCAGACCAATCACAATCATCAGCGCACGAACGGGAGACAGAGCGCCTCTCGCCGGCCACAGAGGTTAATGCTGGAAAAGTAGGAGGAGAAGTCAGAGATTGTAGAAAAGACAAACACCGTGGAAGATGACAGATGACTTTCGGCTTGTCCCTCTTCAGGGGTTGCCACAGCGAATCGTCAATTTCCATCTTTCCCTGTTCTCTGTATCCTCTACTCTGACTCCAACTACCTCCATGTCCTCCCTCACTGCATCTATAAACCTCCTCTTTGACCTTCCTCTCTGTCTCCTACCTCCAACTCCATCTCTAACATTCTCCTACCAATGTATCCACTGTCCCTCCTCTGCACATGTCCAAACCATCTCAATCTAGCCTCTCTATCTTTTTCTCCTAACCTTCCTGTCTGTGTTGTCCCTCTGATGACCTCATTCCTAATCCTGTCCATCCTGGTCACTCCTAAAGAGAATCTCAGCATCTTTAACTCTGCCACCTCCAGCTCTGCCTCCTGTCTTCTGCCTATCGCTAGTGTCTCTAAACCATACATCATAGCTGGTCTAACCACAGTCCTGTAAACCTTTCCCTTCACCTTAGCTGAGACTCTTCTATCACAAATCACTCCTGACACTTTTCTCCAGCTGTTCCACCCTGCCTGCACCCTATTCTTCACGTCTCTTCCACAGTCTCCACTACTCTGCACTGTTGATCCTCAGTACTTAAACTCCTGCACCTTCACCACCTCTGCTCCCTGTAACCTCACTTTTCCACTGGTCTCCCTTTAATTTATGCACATATACTCTGTCTTGCTACGACTGACTTTCATTCCTCTTCTCTCTAGAGCAAACCTCCACCTTTCTAGGTTCTCTTCCAACTGCTGCCTACTCTCACTACAGATATAGACATAGTCCAGGGAGACCTATCCATAAACAAAGCAAACAAGAAGGGGCTCAGGTCTTCTGTCTTCTGTCCTTCCAACTGTGTAAATCTGTACGTTGTTCATTAATTCGTCAATGAACCTACAACATCAGTGGATCC
>CAAKHB010005757.1:0-18484 GCA_901007665.1 Aeoliscus strigatus | reverse complement strand
GTGAGGGTCTGTTCCTGGGTGGCCGCGTTCTGCTTGGCGCTGGCCGCCATCGAAGCCAATAGGGCTTCGTGGTGCTGCAACACTCCCTCTATTCGCTCGAAGCGATTCTGGGGGGTGGTGTGTGCTGGGTCCATGTTATGGCCAGATTATACTGAGACGGGGGAATTTCTGGACCCAAATGCAACACACCGGAGACAACGTTTCCAAAAAAACAGGAAGTTTATTGGTAGCGGGGCAATGTGAAAGGGGGACGGGGAGAACACAACAAACTCTCGTAACTAAGTCTTCTTCAGTCGTCCTAAGGCGGGAACTCAAACAAACTGGCGTAACGAAAGTCTCTTCAGCAGATAACACAGGAACTTAGAGCGGTCTCAACAAAAATCTCTTCAGTCTTCTTAAGCAGGAACTCAAACAAACTGGCGTAACGAAAGTCTCTTCAGCAGGGCTTCATGAAGCAACAGGTAGCAGGGACAGGAGCAGACAGCCAGCAGCGGGAGACAGGATCTGGAAGACAGGCAGCATGAGCAATAATCTGGCAAAGATGAGCAGGAGAGGCGAGACTTTAACACCTCTGAGAGGGACAGGTGTGGGTAGTTGAGGTTGATTGCGAGGAGATGGCTGGGAGTGGCAAGGGGTGATGCGTTCAGGGGAAGAGGGAGAAACCAGTGCTGCCGGCAATCCATGACAACCGTTGCTCTATATAGTTCCTCTGCCTTTTCAATAAACCACCTGTTGATCCAGCTGACGTTTCCTCTGGGAGTTCTTCCGCATCTCTGGGTTCGCTTCAAAATCTCGGGCCCGCCACTACAATTAGTTTGAAGAATGTGATTTATAGGTGTCTTTCCAGTAAAGCAATGATCACGTTGGCAATTGTCCTCGTGACTGCATCTTTTTTTTATCTGATCTGGGTCCTGGGTACTGTTTCTTTCTCATGTTTAGATATGTTTTGTACTTCTAATACTATTCTTTGACTTAGAGACAAGTCATTAAAATACATGATTTATGGGAGAGTTACTGAAAATAACGGACAGTTTACAGCTGCCAGAAATTGATTACAGGACAAATACTGTTACCGACAGGATGCCTCTTGCCTAAATATGACTGGATGTCATTCTGGACCACCAGAATATAAACATTGGAGCACAATGAACTACGCTTGACTCTCTAATTGACCATTACAACACATAATAGGCATTCTCTCTTGCCAGAAATTGTTTACAGGACACATACACTTGCTAACAGGTTGTTTCTCCCTACGTATGACTGGATCTCCTTCTGGAACATCATATTGTACACATTAGAGCTCAATGAACTGCTTTTAACTTTCTTAAAGGACCATTACAACAAATAATAAGCATTTACAGCTGCCAGAAATTGATTCCAGGACAAATACACTTGCTGAAAAGTTGTTTCTAACTCTTTTAATGATATTTAATTCTTGGTTACACAGCATACATTTTTACAGTTTTTACAGTTACAGTTTTAAAAAACTGATTGAGAGAGTTCAAGAATGAGAAGGAAGTGAATTCCATATCTTGGAACCTCTACAGGAAATCTTAAATTGGGAGGAAACAGTTCTTGATCGTTAGGGCCGAAGTTGATATGCTAAAACGAAGTCCACCAGTTAAATAAATGTTAATAAATGTTTTTTCTGAAACATGTGAATTTAAGTAATTCTTACAAATTAGTATTTCTATGGTCATACAAGGCCAGAACATTATCATAACCGAGAAATTTAACAAGGTCTTTGAAATGTTGCTTGTGCAATGATTTTAAGTCTTTTTGAGAAAGAAAATGTTCGGTTACAAGAGAGTAGCTGTGAGCACTTTTGAGCTTGTAGAAATGTAATTTTATGGATTGTGTTAGTCATTTAAAAGTATTTCAAAAAAGTAAAGGGCACTAGGCTCCAAATGCTCTAGAATGAGATCCAGTCATTATTTAGGGAGAAACAACCTTTCAGCACATGTATGTGTGCTGCAATCAATTTCTGGCAGGAGAGAATGCTATTATTTGTTGCAATGGTCCTTTAAAAGAGTTAAAAGCCGTTCATTGAGCTGGTGTTCCAGAAGGAGATCCAGTCATATTTAGGCAAGAGGCATCCTGTCGGTAACAGTAGTTGTCCTGTAATCAATTTCTGGCAGGAGAGAATGCCTATTATGTGTTGTAATAGTCATTTAAAGAGTCGAGCGTAGTTCATTGTGCTCCAATGTACGTAGTACCCAGATCAGATAAAAAAGATGCAGTCACGAGGATAATTGCCAACGTGATCATTGCTTTATTGAAAACACACCCATAAATCACATTCTTCATACTCTAATACTTATACCTTCGCTGCAGTCATTCTAAGACATGTAATCCACAGAAGGTGAAACATTTCAGCGCTGTCGCTCAACGGGCTGCTGCTGTGCGCGCTCCCGCGGCCGGAAGTCAGAATTGGCAGGGAGTCGCTTTTTGGCACAATGCCGACACAATGTACCTCTTTCACGATTGGCTAAAGCAGCCGTCAAACAAATCAATCGTCCAATGAGCGATCATGGGTATGTCCTTATCTGTCCACTTACCCGCCGTTAGGCTAGCTCGAGATTGGGAAGGAAGCTAACAAGTGTGCAGCGTTGTCTTGTAGTGGTAGCGGCGCCACGGTGAGTATATACAAAATAAATACAGTTTCAGCTCATGAAAGAAACGGAACGCCAAATTAGCTTGTCAATAGTTCCAGTGTGTTTTATACTCGCGTATCAATCTGATCTATATTTTCGCGAAGCTAACCTGCGTTATGCTAACATTAGATGAGCAGTGGGGTCCTGTTCTTCTCTCCTCTACCATTTTGGTGTCTGATAGACAACACATTACTTTCCCACCACATTAGTTGTTGGACGTCTGTTCCACGGCACAGGTGTAGGAAGTAGAACCATCTGTCGCGGGTGGTTAGAACGCAGTACCGCGTACTTCTAGCGCAGGCTGGACTTGTTAACTGTCGGGGGTTGTTACCTAGTTGCTAGCTAGCTAGCTAACTGCCACCGAATTAAAATGGCGTCTGTTTTTTGTTTATTTTTAATTCGAGCGATGGTGCCGTGCGGTCTTCGTCCGACAAGAGCAATCTGTTAAATACATGTATAGTGGTGAATGCAGGTTTAAGTCTGAGCTTGGTTCTCCACCTCCAGCGCAAGTCGATTGACGCCACGTTTCAGCAACTTGTTGACATGACATTTTACAAGAGGTTTATTTTGTTATGGGCTGCAAATTGAAAGGAACTTATTAGCGTGTAGAGCTTTGTATTGTGGGAAAGGTACATGCTCTGCTCTTCAGTCGTTCTTACATCACACCCTTGAATGCAGCTGGACAATAACAACCGTTCTCTCATCACCAGATATCAGTAGTCCTAAAAAACGGGTAAAGATCTGCCTGCCATCTTTACAAACATCACTCATATGTCAGTTATCTTATGACACTTCGTACACACGCACAAACACAACATATCACAAAATAGCACAAGTACACATTTTGTTAACACAGTGAATTGGCTGTAGCAAACCTGTATTTGATTTTCTTGGTCATTATTAATTAATTCATTAAAATGGTTAATCAACCATATTAGGTTGATTAACGTAGTGCTGCTTTACATTTTGTCTTAAAGCCAAACAATGCCTGGTTGTATATGTTTTAATTTGCTTACACAGACACATCAGTTTCACTAAGTACACTTGTAACCTCATTGCGGTATTGAACAGATGCGCGTACACAATTATTCTCTGTACATTTCCACTCATGCGGTCCAAGTACAAGAAGAATCTTCATACTCTGATAAGGAGTTCAGTATGTGCACAGTGGCCTTCACACCACATAAACAAAGTCAGCTTGACCTTTTAGCAATTGATCTGATCTCACTGGATCAGTCTTGCCCACCAAGGCAAACTCGGTTAGGATTGAAATGTCATACCCACAGTGTGTAAACAGACATGGATGAACGAAGCAGAAAATTATGATATAGATAAATCTAGAAATTGGTGGTCGTAAAACTCAGCATGTCAGTGACACTGAAAAGCTGGACTTTCACTTCTTCGTTGAATAAGTGTCCTAGTCCTCACAGGTGTCTTGTGGACCATTGGTTGCTGATTTTTAAATTCGACAGATGAAGCTTTTAATCAAGGTTGTCTCCCTCTTTTTTGTGAGAGAGTTGTCTCAGAAGATTTCTTGTAAGTTGCCTAATTTGTTCAAAATTCAACGGAATTCTGCTTTTATGTTCAACCATTAAACTGTGTGTGTATGTGTGTGTGTTTCAGAGACTGAGAACATCTTGAACCTGCTGCCTGGAACAACAGTTGAAACGCTGCCAGTCAAAGAAAACAACAATGGTACTGGTTTCTATTTTCTATGAGAGGATTTGTGTTTTATGACGAGCTCATGGCTTATTTACTGGACACTTTGCTTAGTCACACCGCCAGTGAGACATTTAAACGTCTCACATGCAGCTGATGTCACTGGGATGCGGGTGGCGTTCAGTTGGCCAGGGCTTCAGCAAAAACGCATGTTAGAACTCCCACATCACTGCTCGTCTCTAAATGGCTTTGGCTGCCTGAATGTGCACTCTGCTTGTGTAATCTCACAGACACGCACATGTGGCACTTAATTCCCCAGAATTTTGAGTGAATTTATGGCAAAGGAGTGATAGAAAGGTTTGTTTGTATAACTCATTCTTTCATGTCAGTAGATGTGTTAAGTAAAATCTGGAACAATTTCACATTTCTGTCAGTTATTCCAGTAATCTGTAGTGTGAGTCAGGACTGGAGTATAATTCATAATGCAACATTTTAGAATGGTATTTCTTTATAATATTTATTATATAGTAAAATTGTGACAGTATATATATTACTGTATAATATATATATATATATATATATATATATATATATATATATGAATAATTTTGTTGGTTGATTATTAATTGTAGCAATAACATAATTATTGTTTATGGGCAGCATACGGGATCTTTTAGATTCAGTGGGTCGTGTCTGCGCACAAAGGAAACAGGCAACGAGTTTAAAGATATGTATTTATTGACCAAATACAAATAACACACATAGTGTGTGTGAGAGAGAGAGAGTCAGTTAGTTAGTTACTGGACTTTTGACACCAACTCTTACCCTGGATTTACACCGGCTGCGTGTGCGTTGCGTCTCCAATCCGGCATGGCGTTGGATCAAATACGTTTCCATTTTAGTCAATGTGTCCATTTCCATCGATTGCGTTGCGTCTCCGATCCGTCTCAGCTCCGTCAGTCCGGAGCGCTGCGTCACAAATACGCAGAGGTTCTATTTCTGACGGATGCCGGAGCTGAGATGCATAAATTTGGCACAAAATCCATCGAGTGGGGCAGGAAGCCCAACACAGAAACAAAATAAATATCCGGTTACTTTTCACAGTAAAACGCTCAACGTTGACGGCCATCGTATTTCACACTATTTCACCAGTACTTTCAACACAGTACATTTATTAAGAGTATTTATTTACGAACGAGCTACTTTCCCATGGTAAAAGCACAAAACACCGAAAAAAAAAGGCAAACACAATCAAGTCCGACTCTCCTCTGTTTCTCCACCTGGAGACACTTTTGTTTCTTCCTGGATTTATGACACATACGTGAAGTTTTCACATACGTGTTTTCACCACGCGAACTTGTTAGTCACGTGACTGACGGACCGGAGTCGCGCCGCAGTAGAAATCCGGTGTAAATGGACAGCGCGCGCTGACGGAGCAAAGACGGATCGGAGACGCAACGCACACGCAGCCGGTGTAAATCCAGGGTTACGAGCAGCTCAGAGATGTAACATCCTACTTGACTTCAGGAGCTGAGGCTGGGACCCAACGGTGCTGGATTCTATATGCAACGTCTTCAAAGTGGGTCGTCCTTGAACGGCGTCGTGTTCTCCAGATGTTTGGTCCAGACGATAACGCGTCCGGATCAGCGTCTTAGTGCAACTCGCCAGCGGTTCCTTAGCTGGTGATTGTCTGATGGCGCTGGAGGCTTCAGATGCAGTTTGGACTTCAGGTGGCTCAGAGTTTGGGTCAAAGGTTCTGATCTTACAGTATATATAACACTTAGTATATAACACTACCACGAGACACATCATATGTTTAATACATTGGTTAGGTTACAAATGAAACAAGGAATCTCAAGAGTCCCAGTCCTGCTCAGGAATGCATGAAAAGGTCCAGAGTTCAGTTTGTCCCCCAAAGAAGAGAGTGGGGGAGTTTGAGTCATAAACTGTGGAAGGGAGGAAGATTCTTCTCCCTGCAAGGTGTTTGTTTTATGTCAGCAGTGACATCTTTATGGTTTGATACCCAGAAAGTGAACTTAGATGAAAGATGACCATTCAAGATGGCTGTTAGCACTATCTTGATACGGAGGTTCTGTGTTGAGGAGAAGTCAGCAGGGGTCACGCTGGTGTGACCTCAGATGGGCTGATTCACGAGTGGTGAGAAAGGAATGTGGAGGATTGACACCAAGCAGGGTGTCTGATACAGAATTGTTGCTGCAGCCGTACTGTCTGATACAGCACACACACACACACACATGCCTCCTCCTGTCACACACACTAACGCAATGTGATTAGGGCCCTATAATCTACACACTTCAGTGAAATTTTACATATTTTGAAGGAAACTGCATTTTTGTGTGGGACATATGTCGGGGGGGAAAAAGTAGATGGATAGAGCTAGAGAGATACAGCTAACTCCTCCTTGCTAAAACTCCGTTTGCTACAGACGATTCTTAGAAGTACTTAGGTATTCTGAAACAGAGTTGTGTTTAACCCTTTTTTTTTTTTTTTACTTGAACTGAACAGCTAATGGAGCACAAACATAATTTATTGTCCTGAACAGTTTGAAGCTTTAGTAATATTTGTTAATACTCTGAATACTAAAAGTGCATGTGATGTGTGTTTGTTACCACAATAAAACAACAGACTTTCCAAACATTAAAAAAAAATGGAGTTTGGGAAAAAATAAAACAATTTTTTAGGGCCCATATGATTATGCAGTGTTTCCCCTGGGTTGAGAATTTACTTGCGGTCGTGGGCTGGGCGGTGAAGGGTGGCGCCGTAGTGTTTGGTAAGTGCATTAAAAATAATCTAGTCAAACTAAAGTTTATGAACTAGGCATTATTTATTGCTCATCCAGGGCCCCAGACTAACTTGTTTTGCTAAGAGCACTGTAATCCCCAACTTAAAATTTTAGGAGCACAAGCAGAAAATTTACGGTCGGGCACACACTGTAACTTGACCTGCAAGGCAAATAATTCACATTTCCTCTCATTTTCACGGTATTACTGATAAATAGATAATAAATGCAGAAATGACAATGTGCCGGTTTTAAATTCAGTGTCACATTTTATTGTGCACTTCAAAACTAACAAAGTAGACAGTTTGTTACACTGACTATCGTGAAGTTTTTTTCGCACATGGCATTTGCTTACAACTTTAGACGGTACAGACTGTTGATTTGTTAACAAACAATACCGAGGAAAAACGACAAAAACCTGTTTGAGTTCCACAAAATGTCTGACTAATATGAATCATTCATCCATGTTAATTATTATCGTGATATTTACAAGGATAAGATGAAGTCTTGGGGCTAACAGTAATCAAATTAACATGAACTCCGGTCAACGGGTAGATCCCGTTACTGTTAACCTCAACAATGCGTCATTTCAGGCATTCAGTGCTTTCAGTGCTTGGTAATGTATTTAATCAACTTACCACTTAGACGATGGCAACAAGCAGCTTTGAGGGCTGTAAGACGCTGCAGTAACGAGTGATGAATAAGGTGGTTGGGGGGGCTGTCGGAAAGCGATGAAAAAGGTGTGTGTGTGGGGGGGGGGGCTGGCTTTTTATTCTTTTTTAATTCTAGTTTCATCTTCTTGGGCAGGGTGCCCAAGTAAAGTCTATGTAGGGGAAACACTGTTATGCTATTACTAGAAGACGCTCTCACATTTCTTTCCTCTCCGCCCTTGTTTCCCTCCCCGGGCCCTCCAGCCCCCCCCAATGCGCCACCGCTCCATGCGAGTCTTCATGAACGATGACCGGCACGTCATGGCCAAGCACTCCGCCATCTACCCGACTCAAGAGGAGCTGGAGAATGTACAGAACATGGTGTCGCACACGGAACGCGCCCTGAAGGCCGTGTCGGACTGGCTGGACAAGCAGGAGAAAGGCTGCGTGAAGCCGGACCCCGACGGCGCCGACACAGACAAGGAGAGGTGAGCTTCCAGCACCAGCACAGTCCATTCAGAGTGTGTTTCTGTTTTGGGTGGTTCATGATGATACAATATTGGTTGTTTATTTTGGTGGGGGGTGGGACAAAGATGGGATTTTTGTCACAAATCATGACATGATAAGATTGGATTTGCTTCATGAAGGCCTGCGGTCGATTTATGACAATAGTAGGAATTAATTGAACACATGGATTAAATCAAAATAAATACAAAACACTTTTTTTGGACATTTGTACTGCTGAAATTCACACGTTCATCCTGAAGATGAATTGTCAGACTTTTCCATCCATTTGTTTGTGACTTGGTGGACATATAAAAAATACACCGTGTACACATTAGGCAAGTAGTATATGACAATATACAACTTGCAGCAATATATTGAGAATGAATTTTATTTTTGAACGACAGGGCTCTTGGTTTAAGAATTGAAGTAAACATGAGGTTTTGTCTTTCTTTGGAGTATACTTCCATGCATGTGATGGAACATTGTCCTGATAAAAATCATGGTCGTCTTGAAAGATGCAGATTTTTTCCTGTACCACTGCAAGAAGAAAGCGTCTTCTAAAAACTGACAGTAGGTCTGGGAGTCCATCTTCAACTGGAAAGGTCCAACTAGCTCATCTTTAATAATACCAGTTAGGGCTGGGTGATATGGCCTAAAAAATTATTTCACAAAAAATCCAATTCACGATTTAACACCCCCCCCACACACACATACACACACACAGAAAATTTGTAGATGACAAAGTAATTGTTCAAAATAAGGGTTATGTTATCTAAGCATTAAGCTTTTCTAACAGTTGCACCAATCAGGTGAACTCTCCAGATCACCAACCAACTGAAAAAAATGACTGAGTTGATGGCAGAGATAGTGACATCGAAGCAGGAGCATATTGCTAGAGAAAACAGGATCTCTGCCCTAGAAAAGAGGGTCAATGAACTTGAACAACACCTTAGAAAAAATGACATGGTGATTACAGGAATTTGGACCAAGCCAAGAATCGATTCCAAGGTAGTGGACCCAAATCAGACTCCTGAGTGATGAAAAAACAGAACAGGTTATTTCTAACATTGGATCAAAGGGGATCACTATCAAAGAGAGCAACCTTGAAGCTTGCCATCCAATACATATGAGACGGCCAAACCCACCCAAGCATCATAGTGCACTTTGTAAATAAGTAAAGGAAGATTAATGTATTGAAACTGGGGGGAAAGCTTAAGGAAGAATAAGTGTATCTAAACGAACATTTGACCAAGAGAAATGGAGATATTGCCAAACAGGCAAGATTTGTGAGATACAACAAAAAATAACAGGCAACATGGACATCAGACTGTAAAGTCTTTATCAAAACCAATGGCACACCAGAGGAAGCAAAAAACAATGCTCGAGGGGGATTTATCCAAGCTAGACGAATATAAGTGAGTGACTTGAAAGAATCAAGATGACGTGTTTGATTGACTTGACTGCTATTGCGCCTTTTGATCTGATGATGGCAATGATCAGATAAACAAACAAAAAACACTCTCACCGAGGTGAGATTGCAGACCTAGTGTACTATGCTGTAGATGTGTTAAGGTGAACAAATGAAGTGCTCCTTTTCAGATACCTCTGCTGTAACGTCCCCCACAGTGAGGTCAGTGGATATAAACACCTGAAACGCCAGCATCACTACGACAATGTTATGAAGACACCTGCACTGCTAAAGAAAGATGACCAAGGGCTGAACCGATCTGTGATTTCATTGTGTAAATTAGGGGTGCCAGACTATCCTGCAGGTTTTAGATGTCACCCTGCTCCTCTCTGTGAAGTTGTGGTGCTGTTGTTTTAGGTGCACCAGCACAAAATTTAGGTGCACCTAAATTTTTCATTGCATCATGTGTAACACCGTAATGTCACATTTTAATCGCTCTCCATCACCTTCATATAATGTGAATGATTTTTAAACAAGAATAACATGTAGGAAAAAAATGAAGTTTGAAATGTGCAAAAAGATGGTGTTTAAAGTGCTTCACTGGGGTTAACTTTAACAATTCAATCTAAAACAAAATGCAAAATAAAAATATTCCCAATTAAAAGTGCTTGTGCTTAAAGTGACCTACTCAGAGGACCTGATCATGTTGATCCGGGTCTGCTGTTGTCGCTGAAGGACCGGTGCCTGGCGTACTGACCGAGGGCTCCATGTCGTGGCTGGATGAACTGTCATTAGTGGTATTGGTTGGAACCGTAGGCTTACTTTTCTTCACGAAATAAAGGCCAATGTCGTTACCGCTCTTTACTTTCCCTCTTTTAGTTGTTTTCGTTTCAGTCCATTGCTGGGACTCAGGTCGCTTAAACACACACAACCGTGAACAGGACCGTGGCCAATCAGCGGCAAAGACCTGCCACAATTCTGTCTCTTACTGGTTTAGACCACATTATGATCCCAACTGGAGTGTGAGTTCAGTCACAGGAGAACACAGAGAGGTGATATACTGAAAAGAGAACATTTTTCCCCCGGGCAAAATGTTCAGTTGCACCGCTGTCATTCTCTTAAAAATGGTCGCACACTTGAGGCCTGTGCGTTGTAAAAGATGGCGCTGGACGATCAGCCCTTAACTGTCGTAAATCAGGGCTTTTGTCGCCTTGTAAACACTTGGAGTCACAGTTTGTACTTTCATCCCTAATTACTTGGTTAAGTTAGTGGCAGAGCTAGAATGGTAAAGTCATCTTTACCGTTGGTAAAGAAACTGCTACCGGTGCATCTCTACTTAGAACGTTAACTTGGGGGGGATGTTTGTTTGTTCTGCTCAATTTTGTAATTTACACCGACTTCGCTACGTAGGTGTGAGGTTGTTGTTCTATGTCTTATCCGTCTGTGTATGTGGTGGTTAGCATCAGTTGTATGGGCTAACCAGTTGATTAATCAATGTGTGTCGCTGCACTGCTAACAGTGATCCTGTATGCCCCAGTGAGCACAAAGAGCAGGCGACCCGCTCCCTGCGTGGCGTGATGAGAGTGGGGCTGGTAGCCAAAGGCCTGCTGCTGAAGGGGGACCTGGACCTGGAGCTGGTTCTCCTCTGTAAAGACAAACCCACTGCCAGTCTGCTGAAGAATGTGTCTGAGAACCTCGTCATGCAGCTCAAGGTGGGAACATTAGAACTTTTGTTAGACTGTTGAAGCTGCACAGAGTTCTTGGAGTTTGTATAAGATATTTTTTTTATTAATCTTGAAAGAAAATACTGTCAGGAAGTTCTTATGTATGTGCATACACATCAAATGACGGTAGCATTGACACAATAAAACAATAGGGATATTTGATGGAAGTAAAAATAAAAAGGACACTGAAGTAAATTGTAACAAAAAAAATAGATTGACAGTTGTGTCACCAGCTTTTTGGTGGTCTTCCACATCGTGTGCGCAGCTGGTCACAGAAGACAAGTACGTGGTTAGCCAGCACATAAGAGAGTCCAGCATCATCATCAAGAGCACCAAGGAGCCGGCCCTCACCCTCACCATCCACCTCACGTCCCCTTTGGTTCGCGAGGAGGTTGAGAAGGCCGCTGCCGCCTCTGGAGGTAAGCACCCCTGGGCCTCAGCACTCGTCTCAATGCCCCCCCCCCCCCACCACCACCACCTTCTCCTCCAGCAGGGAGGGCAGCCAGGCAACAGAACAGCTATTGTTTATTGGGCCTTCAATGGAGCTAGAGGACCCTGAACACATAATGATCCAGTGCTATGCTTATAGCTCTCTAGACACTCATAGTTCCATGGGATGTGATTGTACATTTTTGATGGCCCAATATACAGTACAGGGCAGGTAGTTCACTGAGTGCAGGACACATGCACACACACACACACACACACATATACATACCTTGGATGGCCAACCCTGAAATGAAGGCTTACTGAGAATTGTACCAAAAAAAGACCACTTTGTTTGCATGTGTTTGATCAATGATGATGAACAGTTTGCATTGCAGCAAAAATGAGCAGCGTGGCGTACAGGTTCTTTGACCTGCACGGGGCCTTTGACTGGCTGTGGTGTTCCTGCGTGGGGGGAGGGGGCTGGGGGCTGCAGATAACGACAAGGGTTCTGCCTGTTTGCTGCCTACATAGCAAATCACATGGAATCATAGCGATGAGTCTTCACTTCCTGTCAGCAGCAGTGGAGGAGTTAACGTCGCTTTAGACTATTGTTCTCAACTTGATTTTTCTTTTGCTCTTACCGGCTCTGCTTAGCTTCCATCAAATCCAACTTTATTTATAAAGCACCATTCATACATACAGAAAAATGCAACACATAGTGCTTTACAACAATAAAACATCCCATCCCACCCACTCCCATACATACACACACACTCACGCATGGCTTAAAACAGATGATACAGGCAAGCAAAAAGCCCCCATCAAGCTGAGCTGATCATAACGAGACTTATGCAGACTGTTAGACTGACATTTTTAACTGAAGGCGCTCGTCCTATATTCCACGTCTCATGCTAATTTAATATAACTTGATGTGACAGAGCGCTATGTCCTGGATTGTTTGTGTAGTGTGTGTTTCCACTTGTTGCCACGGGTGGAATGCTAATGCTAAGCTGAACCACTAACTCAACTCGAAACACAACGTTCACATGAGCAGCTCTCAGCAACGGAGGAAAGAAAAAAGAAAAAACAATCCTTTTACAGGCTCAGAAATCTTGGGCAGGTCCTCGGCTACATGTGGATGGCCTTCTGCCTTAAGCAGCAATGTAGAAGAGAGAGCAAGGCAGCAGGGACAGAAACTTGTTAACATGAGTTACCTGTAGCGTACATAGTAAAACATATAAACAACATATTCTTAATTTAGCAAATAGAAAATTTGTGTCCTTGCACGTTCAGAAACAGTGTGCTTGTCTCAGCCTCAGTCCAAACCCCCCTGTCCAGGTGAGCTCATCTGTTACTGCACACAAAGCGCCCTTGCGTGGTTTCAAAAGAAACCATGTTTCAATATAATGGCTGCAACATTGCATTTAAAAAGTGATGTCTTTTAATCGTGCTAGAACTGGAGAGCCAAAGATTATTCCACAAGTTGACCCTTGCCCTCACATCTGCAGCCCCACGCTCAGAGATGCCCAGTTTCTGTTTCGCGGGGGGGATTGTTTGTTTTCTCTCAGCCGTCAGTTTTGCTGCAGTGTGGACCTGTTTGATTCCCACCTTGTGTGCATCTGATAACATCTACCTGTGGTTCCAATTCTCATTCTCTCTGTCAAGCCTTCTAGTTTGTCAATTTTTAGGGACGCTGGACCTTTGACCAACTGGCCGCTCTCTGTCTCGGAAGGGGCAAAGTGCAGTGTACCCAGTATAGGGGCAGAGGGGAGGGGCTCCACCTCCTGTTTACGCCAGAAAAATACAAGCGACCATGGAGAGACAACCTCCCATTTGATACGACTCTACCTTTGTGTTTTTGTTCTTGTTTTAAATGCACACCATGTTGACGTCACACTTTCCATTCAGTACAAAGCAAACACCACGAGCACAAAAAAAAAATGCATATTAACTGGGAGGTTGAGAGCGTTTGGTGGTCTCCAGTGGAGAGGTCCCCCTCCCTTTACCCCTCCTGCCTGTGGTTTAGGAAGCTGCCTGCGTTCCCCCTGGCCGGCTGACAGAACTCCCCTTGGTCAAACTGTACCTTGTCTTCTTATTCCACCTGCCAATAGAAACGCAATCAGTCAACGATCCCCCGGATGCTCTGGACAGGCAGAAATGCCTAACTGCCTTGGCGTCTCTCCGCCACGCTAAGTGGTTCCAGGTTTGCATCTTGTCTTTTTGTCTCTAAAACAGTAGTAGTTGATTTTTTTTTTTGGTTTTATTTATTTTTTTGCTCTTGGGTGTTTTCATGTGTTTTTTCTTTTCATTTCCTCTCTTGAAGTGAACTTCGTGTAGCAATACTTGATGAACTTTGTCTTTTAGGAAATCTGTCATCAGTTGCTTTGCTCACTATACACCAGTGACTTTTTTCCTTCTGTTTTTTTAAAGAAGTTTGTCCTCTTCCACTTGGGTTAATTCAGATCAGTTCATATCGATATGTGGGACCAACCAGGTGCAATATTTCTATCTGTGTTGGTTGCTGCTCATAGGAAACGTTTTGTCCTTCTGAAGATTCTGTTTGGAATGAAATGTGTTAGCAGGGCTGCACGATAAATCTCCAGAAAAGAACTGACTGAACCTACCAGTGAGCTTGTTTCTAAATGACTATTTCATGCACGACGCTGTCGTCGTCTCCTCCCTCAACCGATGATAAAGCTCCTTGACATCACATGAGTCGTGTCAGTTGCAGACAGACACCATCAGTTCCTGAAAGTTGTCAACAGCCATGTTGTTGTCATTACGGTAAACCCATTTTTGTTCCCGGAAGCCAGCGAGTTGACGCCAAGTTGCCTCAACTTTTGGGATGTTTTCTCCTTCTTCACAGCAGGTAGAGGAACCTAGTGCAGCTTTCAGGATCCATGTGATAGTGTAAATAGTCACGTAATTGCTTGCTTCGAAGTATGCTTGCATGAATGTAGCGCTGTGGGTACCGTCCATTAAAGGTTTGTAAGACAAGAAATGTTTCTAGCCACTGATTTCACATGAAAAATATCTCCTGATTGGCGATCCCCAGAGTCGTGCAGCCTTTGTTGATAGTAATTCTTGGGCCTGTGTCATGTTTGCTTTTATAACTTTAACAATCCGTCTCTGCAGCTTGTGTCCGGTTTGTGGCGTTTCGTCTCCCCGCTCGCTCTCTTGTTTTCGTCTGTGTGCCACAAAGTCCTCAGGGATATTGCACCTTTGTAGAGTTTGTTTCTCCTGCTAACGGCCGCACACATGAGCTCACCCCTTTCTTCAGCGGTTCACTCTGTTCTGGCTCTAGCTTGGAAGTAAGTTGGACGTTTGGAAGACTTTGTTTAAAGTCGGATGCTGGCGGCCGTTTGTCCGCAGATGTCCGCCATCGGTGTGAGATCCTGTGATCAGACCTGGTTCCTTCAGGGTCTCTAGATGTTTCAGTGACAGAGCTCAGCTGTTCTAGTCTAGTCACATGGTTTTGATTTAGTTTAATGTGTTTAGACTTTCTTCACGGCCCATGTGGTGTGTTGTTTTTAAAGTTGACTGTTTGTATGTCACCCCCATCCCTCCATCCCACCCCCTCATCCCCGTCGCCCCCGCATGTGTCCCCAGGCCAGAGCCAACGGGCTGCGCTCCTGCGTCATCGTAATCCGCATCCTGAGGGATCTGTGCGCCCGCGTCCCCTCATGGACTCCGCTCTGTGGCTGGGTGAGTGACGCACTCATTCACACACACGCACACAACGTCTGACTGTACCTCTTCCCTTTCTTCCCGTTGGCAGCCACTGGAGCTGATCTGTGAGAAGGCAATTGGAACAGGAAACCGGCCGATGGGGGCGGGAGAGGCTCTGCGCCGAGTGTTAGAGTGTCTGGCATCAGGAATCCTCCTGGCAGGTGTGTGTGAGTAAAGCCTGATTTATGCTTCTACCTCAACTCTATGGTGTACATACGGCGTAGGATATGGCGCAGCTTGACGTCACAGCTGCTGAAGTGTCGTTGTGTTGCGGCGATGTGGATGGCAACAACACTTTCAGTCGCGATCACTTGAAGGAAACAAAGAATAACACATATAACCATAATAAACAAAACATGTCGGCAAGATTCAACACAGAGCTCCAGATAGACACCATAGGGTCCAGTTAGGGGCCGCGTCATTTCAATGTAGGAGCATAAACTGGGCTGTGTGTGTGTGTGTGTGTGTGTGTGTGTGTGTGTGTGTGTGTGTGTGTGTGTGTGTGTGTGTGTGTGTGACAGACAGTGAGGGAGAGGATGTGTGTGTTCCATTCCTGATCCCATGGTTTTGTCCTCTGCTTGTAGATGGCGCTGGAATCTCTGACCCGTGTGAGAAGGAGCCCACAGATGCAATCGGACACTTGGACCGACAGCAGAGAGAAGACATCACGTCCAGTGCACAGGTGAGTCAGAAACTAAGAGCCGTGTATGTCCATTCTGCCTCTCGGACAGCAGCAGGCTGTTCAGCGCAGAAGGATCATAAGAAAACACACTAGGGAGCACACCTCTGTGTGCAGCAGTGGGTGCTGATTGATGTGGTTAATTCTTCCCCGTCTCGTCAGTTTGCCTTGAGGCTGTCGGCCTTCGGTCAGCTTCACAAAGTGCTCGGGATGGACCAGCTCCCTTCAAAGATGCCCAAGAAACCCCGCAGTGAGACTCCCATTGACTACACAGGTAAACGCTGTCAGGCAGGTGATTGATTTCAGCTGCGTATGTAACACTGACTCATGGCGTCCTGTGTTCCTGTGGTTCAGTGCAAATCCCGCCCAGCACGGCATACGCCCCACCCATGAAAAGGCCCATCGAGGAGGAGGAGGGTAGTGACGACAAGAGTCCGAACAAGAAGAAGAAGAAGCTGCAGAAGAAATGTAAACGCTTGTGGTGGTGTTCGTCTTCCTCCTCACAAAGACCCAGGAGCAGATAATTGTGATTGAAATCATTGGGCTCTACAGTCTGTTGTCATAGAAACCTGAGACGGAGTCTCCTGTGAACCTTTCAGTGTTTGTACCCGATCAAATTGTTGGAGTTTGAATACAAGCGACAGATTCAGCTTTGTGTCTTTTCTCCTCTCAATTCTCTGGCGTCACTCACCTGAGCTCTCTTTCCTTCCTGTCGCTCCAGCTGCAGACGAGAAGGCGGAGCCTCCTCAGACCATGAACGCGTTGATGCGCCTCAACCAGCTGAAGCCTGGTCTCCAGTATAAGCTGATCTCTCAGACTGGCCCGGTTCACGTTCCGGTTTTCACTATGGCTGTGGAAGTGGACGGAAAGACCTTTGAGGCTTCTGGTCCGTCAAAACGCACTGCCAAGCTGCACGTGGCTGTGAAGGTGAGGGCAACTCATGGCAATGAAGTGAGCCGGCTGTTTCATGGCAATGAGTCAGTTTTATTTATGGTGCATTCCACTTGGTTCAGAACTGTGGTTGTAACTTGCAATGAGAAAAATGGAGTCCCTATTGTTCTGTTTGTCATTCAGGATAACAACCACTGACGACTTATCGAACATTTGTGTGTATATGACTCATTGAAGTGAACAAAGACCTTGGTTTATACAGACGCCATCTTGGAATCTTAACCCCGGGTTCTTGAAGTTTGTCCGTGTCTGATGTGCGCTGCTTACCTGCTCAGAAGGGTACGGCACACTGAGAAAAAACAGAAAAAAACGTAACGACGCAGACACACGCAGAAGTAGAAATGCTCACGATGGCATAGGACACCCAAGTGGACTAGTATGCAAATTTCGGGTGGGGTGGGGTATTTTTAACAGACACCCGGTAGTCAAACAAAAACTGCCATGACAGCGTTCTTCACCATGACACCAACATGCATACAATGTAGAACATGGAAGAGATGGAGACGTAGCGACTGTTTTTTTTTTTGTAGGAGACAGAGCCAACAGTGACACAGAACTCTGCTCAACTGAGGTCTCGCTGTCCGCTGTCCATAATAAATGTTCTAATCAGAGAACATTCACCAAAACGTCTGTGCTTCATGAATGGACACAGGGTGTTTAACACATCAGACATGTTCAATAAGGAGAAGACAAGGAATAAAGAACTGCTGGTAGAGGGACGGCCCTCTGTCTCCAGTGACCAATCAGAGGACAGTAATATGTAGTGACCAATCGGAGGACAGCCCTCTGTCTGTGGTGACCAATCAGAGGACGGCAGATGAAGCACACCCTGTTAATGGGGTGTTGAGTTGTGTGGACAAGGTAATGCAGTGGGAGCAGGTAGAAGAGCTGCTCAGGTGCAGTGGTAGCTGGTGGATGTCAGGTTGCCGTGGGCTTTCTCACAGTTCTTAATATTTTTAGCGGATCAATGTCTCTAAGTGTTTTATGCTTTGTCTCCTTTCCGTGGAAACGCGCTGAATGTGTGGTCAGGTCCTTCAGGACATGGGTTTGCCCACCGGAGCGGAGCTGAAGACAGAGCCCGTGAAGACGGAGGAGACTGTCGTGGCTGTGACTGTTGAGGACGTGAAGCCTGTCGTCATGCCCATCGAACCTGCTGCCGCTCCCTCAGGACCGGCCAGCACAGATGCCACTGACACTGGAGAGGTACGGACAACCTGCACTGTCGTCTTGACTATGCCAGTGATTGACAGCAAACCCCCCCCCCCCCCCCCCCCCCCCCTCCCCCCCCCCC
>CAAKHB010005756.1:9628-45054 GCA_901007665.1 Aeoliscus strigatus | reverse complement strand
AGTTGTCCTGTGTGTCTGAGGCCACCATCTGCACACAGATGCAAACACACACACACACACACACACACACACACACACACACACACACACACACACACACACACACACACACACACACACACACACACACACACACACACACACACACACACACACACACACAGTTGTTGCATCTAGTAAATAAATGCACTTGTGTGTGGTCACACCTGGGTATCACTGCATAACTAACTACAGTAATAAAAGTAGGAATGAACTTGACATGCGAACCACTGAAAATCCAGAAGTTTCCCCTCAAACCCGCTGATCCTAATTCATGACACTCGCCCTTTGTCTCCCTCAGTTGGCTGCATCCCTGGAAGAGGAGAGGGCCCAGAATGCTTTGCACCTGAAGCAGCAGATGGAGGAGCTCCACCGGGCTGACGAGGAGAAGAACCAGCTGTTGCTTCTCCAGTTCCAGCGTGACAGCGCACAACTTCAGAATGAGGTGAAAACAACGGGCCTCCCTTAAGCACTTGTCATATTTTCTCCAGGGAATCAGAGCAGATGAAATCATTTTCCTCCACAGATCTTCACTCTTCACCTGCTTCACCTCTCAATCGAATCCATCTGTGTTTATTGTCACTGAGTTAAAACCGTCCATTATTTTCAGCCCTGGAGTTTCCACTGTCTGATCAGTGTATGTCCTCGTCGGATGAGTGGAACACACACTCTGCTCATGACACACGCACATGTGATGGGATACAGACGGGAGCAAGTGAGTCGTAAACAAATGGTTTAAACGCTACAACGTAAAGAGGGAGATGGCAAGGTCAGAGTTCACAAAACATCCGGTTATATTTGAATGAATGCACTTGTGAACATCTAAGGACAGCGTGGAAGGTTCCAGCGGCTGCAACTGAGTCCAGTGTGAAAACAACCCCTGTCTGATGAGCCATGTCACATGTTTTTCTGTCCAGCTTAACGCTAGAGACCGTGAGTTACGAGGAATGCAAGAGGAGCTGCAGGTGGAGAGGAAGGATGGAGAGGAAAGGAGGAAGAATTCAGAAGAAGAGAGGAGGAGGCTGGAGGACGCACTGCAGCAGGAGGCGCGGCGGCTGAGCCGAGCTAATGGCGAGCTGCAGAGGACGGCTGAGAGGAACGCCAGACTCCACGCAGAGGTGTGTTATTGTGTGTCGTTTGCCGGGGGGGGGTTGTTCAAAGCCTTCACACTGACAAACACAGGAAAGAGACATTTGCATTTGTTTTGTAGCGTATGTTCTTCTATTGTGTTTGTGCAGCAGCACTGTTCAAACGGGGACATTTATCACCGGTGTGTGAGCGCAGTCGAGGAAGTGAGTGACAGTGTTTGAGATGAAGCGGGAGAGAGAGAGACAGAGAGAGAGCGAGTTCATATTTGGTTTGGCAGCACAGTGCTGGATTTCTTTGCCAGCCACATCCCAAAGCAGCTGAGCTAAACTGTGAAGTAAAAGTGAAAATAGGGAAGTAGGACAGGATGGGGTCTGAAGGAAGGAAAGAATCATCTCAACTGTGTGTGTGTGTGTGTGTGTGTGTGTGTGTGTGTGTGTGTGTGTGTGTGTGTGTGTGAGAGGGTGGGGGCACAGTTTATGACAAATCCTGCCGGTGTTGAGCAGGAAGGTGACTGACTTTTGTTGACATGTTGTCCGCGTACACCCCGTCGAACCTGGCTTCACCACTCTCTCATCTTCACCTCCTCCTGGCCGCTCGTTCCTCCTGCTGCCTCGTACTGACAGCCCTCCCTTTTTGTCCGCCTGCTGTCTCTTTAACTGCCTATCGTTCAAAGTGCCTGTCCAGAAAGTCTCAGCAGTTCAAGGTGCCCTGATGTCAATTTCACAGCCAACATACTCTTTTATGTCGTCCTCCCAGCACACACTCCTCTATTCTTTTTCATCTTGATTTCAAGTAGCCAAATGGGTTTTCCACACGTTCTCATCCCTCTGTCTTTGTTCCTTAGCTCTGTCTCGCTCCATTCCTATCTAAGTCATGAAGTTGGATCTGTGGACGTTTGTGACGCTTTGTCACCAAAATACTTTGGCAGTGTCTCAACATCCAGCAATTCACTCAACACTGCGAAACAAGAATCTTCTTAAAATGGATGAAGACACATCAGGTTAGTGATGTTGCACAGAAAACCCGTGGACAGTGGAGTAGTGTGAACATCCAGCCTTTGTGAGGCCAGAAAGCCAGATAACATACATGTAAAGGAAAAGGAATGATGGATACCAACATACTATGAATTCCAGTTGGACACAGTGTGACTGCTCCAACCCTGCTGGTGTGAAGAATCACTGCAGCCCTGGTTTGGGGTGATTGACAGACGTCATTCAGCAGTCTTGTATGAAATGTCCCCTCCAACTCATAATAACAAACTATAAAACCAACATTTAGCTGTGGTAAGGAGCACGGAGCTTGCGAAGCTCCAAGTAACCTACTTTAAACTTTGAAGTAAACTTCCAGTCTCCAGACTTTTATCTGGATCGGGGTCATCGCGGACAAGGCCACTGCCTCAATCTGACCAGTGTTTTTTGAGTTGCACACACACACACACACACACACACACACACACACACGCACAGGTTCCAGACAGTTCACCCTCTCAGTGTGAAGGTGATTAGGAGTATCATCTTAACGTCAGTATCTGTCGTATGTGTGTTTAAAACTTTCCAGTCTGATACAAGCGCAGCCACAGTGTCAGATGCTCAGAAGCAGCGGGGAGTTTTTTTACTCATGAGTAGAACATTTTACAGCTTTTGCAGGAGTTTTTTTTCAGCGTGTCATGACCACCTGGAGTTTGGGGCAATGTTATTTGGAGATGAAAAAAAAACAGAAAAACACCGGCTGTTGGTTGCAGATGAACCCTGTCTGATGTGTGTGGACTTCTTCCGTGTCAGGTGTCAGGGGCTTTGTGGAATCCCTCTCCACCAGTGAGGAACCGTTCTCTGGCTTTTGGAGAGAGTTACGTGGACACAGAAGCACAGAAGTATTTCTGTTACATCTCAGGGCAGTTTTTGATGTTGTCCCAGACCCACGTACGAAGTAATGACGGTAACTGCGTGTCAGCGTTTGATCGCCCTCACACAGAAACACAGTTGAATGAATTATGAATCGCTGCCTTCCTGTTGTCCTGTTTCTTCCTCTCTGTCGTCCGTCACCTCCCCCCATCCATGCATTCTGGTCTAGTGAGTCTGTCTCTCTCGTCCCTTTTTCAAAAGGTCAAACTGTTTTGGGGAGAGGATCCCTGACCTTCTAAACCCCTGCTCTCGGCAGTGAGGTCACACAAGAAATGCAAGGTTAAACATCAGTGTTGTTTGTGTGCATGAATGTTCTTTTTGTCTCCTTCAGGCTTAGAATACATCCATACATCCACTATATGCTGATTTGGTGTGTGTGTGTGTGTGTGTGTGTGTCCAGTGGAATGTGGTTGTCGGTGCTGTGGCTCTGAGGGTCGCTGAACCCCTACTGACGACCGTCCCTCTCTGTGCAGCCCGACATGCGCAACATCACGCACAGGCTCGAACACATACACATACCTGCGCACACGGGCAGGAAGGTGACTCTCACACTCCAAGTGTTACGCACATATAGGACGTGGCCAGTCACGTGCGTGCAAACTGTCACACACACACACACACACATACATGGTGTCGTAATTACATACAACGGGGTGAGGCGGGACTGCACATGGAACTTTAATACATGCACATGTTTACAATTACACACATATCACCTATGGCACAGACTTACACACATGATTTTACATGAAACTTTTTTTTTTATTATTTTCATGTTCCACAAATGAGATGTGAATAAGTCACCTTCAGGAAGACAGAAGCTGCAGATTTAATCCAGTCCACTTTCAAACTTTAATGTTTTACTACTGGACAACTGGACTGTCTGTCCTGACTCTTGCAGCTGTGTGTGTGTGTTGGGAAGGGTGTGGGGGGGGTGGCTTCCAAATTCTAAGATTATTTATCAGGAGTCCCCTGACAAGACGGTGAAAACAACCCGACACACACACACACACACAATAAGTCACTCGGCCAACGACTGTAGCATACAGCAGCCAGCCTGGAACCCATGGATGTTTATCAAATACCGCTGAATGCAATTGGACAGCACTAAGACCAATCAGAGCAAAGAGGAAGATACGGTCAGGAGCAGAAACCAAGTCACTGGCAGATTTTGTTCAGGAGAGGAGTTTGAGTTTTAAATAAATGTTCACTGTTGACACCAAAGCTGATTCAAACGATGCTCCTCATGAGCTGCAGCCATCTTCGTTGTGTACATAACCACTTTGATGGCTTTGAACCCTCCTCCATCAGTTCAGGCCGACGCAATTGGCTTCGGTGGCTCATGACCAGACCCACCTGCAGAACAAAGCTCAGTCTGCTGCATAAGTCATCCAGTGTCAGGTCTCTGTGGAGGAGCCTTGTCCACATGGAGATGCTTTCATCGTTTAGCCCCATCCTCCAAACGCATCCTGTAAACTCAGGGGCTGGTCTCAGGGTGAGACATATGAATATGAACCTTAATATGCCACGTCAAGACACCTGCCTGTCTTTGTGTATCGAGGTCTCATCGGCCCACCCTGACCTCCAGCCTCCGACCCCCCTGACGTCGGACTACATGTTTCGCTGTCGGTCTGCAGCAGAGTCTGCTCGGTTTAAAGCCGTGAACGTTCATATTTCTGCATCTGTCTGTCTGCAGAGTGACTGTCGCTGTCATGTTTTGTTTTGTTTTTTTGTTTTTCTTTGTTTACTTCAAGCGATAGCGACTCAAAGTGAGCGGATCTTATTACCACTGTAACTCCGACAAAATCGGCATAATATTCTGCTCAGTTTTGCTCAAAATCTAGTTTTGGACGTTTTTATTTGCTCGGCAGACATGGAAGTGCCACTCCACCGCATCTTCTTCACTGTTTTTGGGGAATTTCAAGTGCCACCTTTGTGATATGAACTACAGTGTGTTGAGTCGTTGGCAGTGGATCCATTTACATGTTCTTGAAATGAACAATGAATAAATAATCTTGAAATGATGCCAGGGAAAAAAAATAGTTTTGGTCCATGTGGACATGGCTTCAATGTTCTTCCTCGCCCCTACAGGTGGCGTTACTCCAGGAGACTGTTTGCAGGGAGTGTGAGGAGAGGGAGGGGCTGACTGCTGCCCTGAGTCGGGCTCAACAGGAGCTCCTTGTGCTGCGATCGCGAGCGTCTTACCCAGGCCCCTCCACGTCGCCTTCTCCACACAACTCAGAGAGACACGTACCCTGGGGGAGCCAGCATGTCCACAGCCAGGCCCGGACACCTCTCACTCGTTCTTCTACCTTTCCCAACACCCTCCGACCCCCCGCCCGCACTGAAAAAGACAGCGGAGGAGGAGCAGGGCAGAGGCTGGACTACTGGAATGACAGGAGGATGAACGGAGGGGAGAGGAGGCGGGAGGGGACGTTACCTAGACTGAAGTGACACAAACAGACGGACTGAAGGTGGAGGTGGAGGTGGAGGACTGGAGGTGGGTTGACACATGGATGGTACTGTCGAAAATAAAAGTTGTTTTGTTGTTGTTGTTGTTTTTTTACAGCTGGACTGGTAGTCTCACTGGCACTATGAAATCCTATGCGTACAGGAACACACACACACACACACACACACACACACACAGGCAAACAGTTTGTCGTTCGGTTCATGTTGAAGGAGCATGTGTCCCTGACCACCCATGGACACAAACAAAACACAAAGCAAACACAAAAGAAACTGGGAAGAAAACACTCACTCACACACACACACACACACACACACACACACACACACACACACACACACACCTCCATTACCCAGCCCTCTCCCTGCAGGCCCTGTGTGTTACTGACATCATCCACTCTGTGATATTTCCATTCTTCCCTTCCTCTCCTTCTACATTTGGGAGGAATTGGGCAAATGTGTGAAGTGTGTGTGTGTGTGTGTGTGTCCCTGCTCTCTGGCACACATGGAAAGCTTTCGGTGTGACTCCCCGCGTCCCACTCATCCAATCCATGTGTGAGACAATGCACGGACATGTCGTTAACACGGAGACGAGGGTTGATAATGGTTTTATCCTGCCAGTCCTTTCTCTGGTTGCCAAAACACACACGTGGTGCATCTGTTCAATCTGAGGACGTTTGGACTCACAGGACAATAAAGTGCCATCTACATTTTCCACCACATCATCTTTTTTCCTCTCCACAAAGGTTATTTCTTCTCTGTTCCTGTAATGAATGTGTTTGATTTTTGCTGTGATAAATATATTCTCCTCTGAGTGAGTTGACTTCAGTCTGCGTCTAATGTGTGCCCCTGTATCACAGTAAATGTGGAAAATGCACATTTTGCGTTCAGCAGCAGACTTCCTGTTGTGTTTCTATGTGTGTGTTTACATATCGTGTGTATTGTAAATAGATTTTTTGTCCTGTTTGTTCCTGTTTTGTTCCTGTTCCTGTCCGTCTCTCCACCTGGAGAATGTAAGCGTCACTCTGTTCCCGGCTCATGAGGAAAATATTTGTCTCTTTTTGCTCCACCAGCTATTGCTAACAGTCACACTTGCCACTGAGCCGACTGAATACAATGGATTCTCAGTGATGTTTCTTTGAAAAAAAGGTGCCTGCTGCAGCCAGACAAGCCTCAACGACAGCATTCAGAGTCACTCTGAACCGTCAGGTCAAGGTCAAGGTCAAACTTATTAGCCCTGAGGAGTACAACCAGCTGCAAGCACCCAGAGAACAAACAATGAACAGAATAAAACGATAAGTTATGGAACACAGACAGAACCGTGCAGCTCGTTTATTTGAGCAAACAGACATGGAACAAACATTAATGGCAGCAATAGCAAACAATGCTTTTATCTATTTTTCCTGCACCGAGGTAATCTGGATCTGTGGAAGATGGAAACAGTTTAAACTCCATGGCTGGGGGGGTGAGACAGGTCAGCAAGAATTCTCTGGACTTAAACAGAACATGAACTAGTTAGAGGTCGTGAAGAGCGGGGACACACCCGTACAACCCCTTAAGTTGTTTTTGTTTTCAGATGGTTACAGCAGTGGGAGGGAGTGAAAGTCAGCACAGATTCAGTAAATCATGAATAAAACATCCTCATAAAAGTGCAGTCGACGCTGAAGAGGCCAAGTTTCTTACGGTGGACGACATCATTTGACAAGTGATTAGAAAGAAGGATTGAACTTGACTTGATGCTGAGTGAGGACAAAATGTACCCTTCAACGAAATGCAGCTGTATGCTGAATGCTTTGTGGGATTTTTTTTTTTATTCTAATATTACAAACTTTTATAGGTACTGGGTGAATGAGGAACGAGGAGAAGGAGACAACCCGAGTGTTTTCAATCAGTAAACACGCAGCTGAAATGTGGAAACATACGTTCATGGTCCTGTTCACTACATCGTCTCGTCTAGCTCCTCACCGATTACGTTCACGAGGGTCTTAATCATTTCCGACTTCCACAAACGATAACCACAGCAAACAACAGTCATCTCATGCCTGCGGAGTTGTCTCTGTTTACTTCTGCCTTTGTTCCTTCCTTTTTTCCTGTACTATCATCTCATCATTTCTGCCCGTTCCGGCACACGTCACTTTCACTTCCTGAATTCTTGTCGGACGCTGGTGACCCTGTGTGGTGATCCCCCCTCAACGTGTGCATCTCGCTCGTGTGCATCGTCGGACTCCTCTACATGCGGCAGCAGCATGTCTGTACTGTTGAGGAGCTCTGTCCCAGAGACTCGCTGCCCTTCACGAGTCAAACCCATGACTTCCCTCTTTCCCTCACACACATCTGCAACACACACAATTGATGACAAGCAGCCCTTGTTATTCTGACCTCACTAAATATTTGCAGTCACATGTACAACCGGACGTCTTTTCTGCCGATTGTTAAATTCTCTCTCCTCCTCACGTCCCATTCCCCTCCCTGATTGAGCAAACTAACTGTCCATATGGCACTAAACAGTATTGACCGCTTCCTCCACACCGTCAGTTCACCACTCCACGTTTAACAACTGGTGTAGAAAGAAACAGAAACAGGGCCAGGAGTGTAAATTCAATGATCACAGCAAAGTTTTATAGTGAGTTTATGTAAATGAGTCTGATGGAACAGAAAACAACAACAACAGTCCAGACATTTCAAGTGATTTGTGCCAGTTTGACAGTGTGTGATGACAGGTGGTTGATGTTGGATACCCCTCACACTCTGCCCGTTCAGGCACGTATGCGTATGACCTTCGACCTTCCCTTTTATCCCCACTACACTTCCTCTCACCATGACCTGCATGTCTCGTGCGTATTTGAGGATGTGGCCTCTTTCCGTGTCAGCCAGAGAGACATGAACACAACTCTTCCTTCTTTCTCACACGGCACACACACACAAACACACACACACCATCTCGGTGTGTTACACACCCTCTCTGCTTCTGTCTCTTTGCCACACAAACACATGTGCACATAAATCAGTGTCTTTTAGTCTTTGTTCGGTATTCAACCTCTCTGACCCGGTTGCTAAAGGCCAGTTCTCTGCCCTGTGCTGTTTTCTATCGCCTCTACTTTATTTCTCCCGCCTCTGCTCTTTCGCTGGAACTTTTTTCTCTGCTCGCGCCCTCGATTTGTAGCCCTTGACCATGTGTCCTTTCTGGTATGCGTGTGTCTGCGCATCAGGGTGTGTGAGACATCTGGCCGGAGCTCCTTCAAACACTTTTTACCTTTCAATATGTGTAAGTGTGTTAAGAGCCACGCAGTGTAAGCCCACATCACGTCGGCCGAATGATATTTGGGCCGCTCTGTAACTTTCACAAACACCCACCCCTGCAAACATTTTTACGTGGACATGGCGTGCACACACAGTTGGTGCGTGATCTGCTCGTAGTAATTATCATAGCAGGGCAGGCATGCACACGTGTCCCCGGGGAATTAGTGTAAGTTGCTTGTAAACACACACACACACTGCAGGGAGTGTCGTGTGTGTGTGTGTGTGTGTGTGTGTGTGTGTGTGTATAACTAAGCGTTTGTTCGTCACTGGGCGTCCCTGAACACCTCTGTCCTGTGTTGTTATGGCCGTTCCGGAATTCTGCCATCCCGTGTGCCCTCCCACACCCTGTAATTAGTGTCACCCTGGCAACTTGAGAAAGAATGCTCAGTATTCTTGTTGTCATGGTGTCTACGTCTACGGGGGGCGGGCAGAGGTGCTGGCTGTAGGTGTTGGTTAATAACAGGGACAGTGAGACCTCAGTCTGCCACCTCATGGGCTCTGTGGGCGTGAGCGTGTGGGGCGGGGGGGAATGTTTGAAACTTTGTGTTATTGTGTACACCCCATTGCCTCTGACGTCTCACCAAACAAGCTTCACATATTAACGTCACTGTTTGGTCCGCAAACAGCAGAACAATGTGGTGTAAAACTGCCTGGCTCACCTCTGGCAGGGTCATCTGTACTAAAACTCCACCTTGGGTTTTTCCATTCATCAGTGATGGCAGACGCACTCGTTAGAATTGTTTGAGCCGTGTTTCTTGAACACATATTGTTCACTCACTCCACTATACAGTATTTAAGTAGGTTCTTGTTCTTTTAACTGCTATCTTTAACTGCGATTGTGATCTCAGTTTCTATGAGTTAGTCAGTTGGTTGAAACGATACCACATCAGTGTTGGTTTGACAACATCTCCTGGCATGTCTATAAGTGTTGTTACTGGTGGTTCCATTAAACTTGTTTTACAAGGTTACTTGTTGTGGTTGACTTTCACAGCGTTTTATGCTCTGCAATTAGCAGTAAGATGAACTAAAGTTACTTGAAGGTTTCACCATGTAAAGGGGTATATATATATATATATATATACACACACACCAAATGTCTCCTGCTGACAGTTTTCTCATGGACAAACTTGTGGGAAAAAAATACATAATTGTAAACTTTGTTCTCTCTTCTTGTGGAGAATGAACAGGCCTAACACAATATATACAGTATATCATCTTAGGTCATGAAACGTTAGGCCTCTTAGTGATCACCGAATATTTAAAACCTCTCAACTAGCGGGGCTCTAGTTCCCTCTGCTGGTCTCCTACAGTCATTGCAAAGCCTCAGGCCAATGAACAGTGAGCGAACACAATGTACCTTAAAGTCATTGAAGGTATGACGCTGCACACGTTGCCGAGTTTTTCAAATAAATATCCTTAAACCAACCTCTCTCCCTGACGCCGATACTGAACTGATTTAAGTTAAGACTTTACTGACTACGTACTAGTTACAGAGCGTATATTGTGTAGGGCCTAACTGGACATAGGCCTACACTTAATTTCTCAACAACATCCGCTGTATTTTTGCATTTTATGGGGGCGGCGGCGGATGGATATGTTCCAGCGATAGTAGTGACAAGGCTGTGATTTCCCGAAACTGACGTCAGTATACCCGTCGGCGGTGAGTCGTTCGGCCTGTTGCGTTCACGTGATGTCAAGGATTTCGATCGGCGGTGCCAGTAAACTGACGAAATCTATTTCTGGGGAAAAATAATGACACTCAAACATGACGGAACTAGTATGAGGCGATCTGTCGTCTTTGGATGATACGGTATTGCTATTTTCTGAGTTTTCGGTGTACTACTTGCTTTGCTGCTGCACTCGCGTGTATTACAATAGTACGAGAAATGAAAACTGAAACTGTAAAACAAAACGTGTGTGTGTAGTTTTGAAGGAATAAACGATCGTTTTATTGATAAGTATAGGTTAAGTAATTGTACTGAATCATGCAAAAACAACTTTCGTTAAAACCGATCAGAAAAGTTTCATACATAAAATGTAAAATAGTTAGTTTCTTTCTGTTCTTCACTTTCTTGAAATCGATGACGTTACTCTGCGCATTAGTTCAATAGTTTGTAACTACTTTCCACCGCGGATGTACACTAACGTCTCCTTCGATCCCTTACGTCACAGAGTGAGCGTTTCACCGCTCCGCCGTAATTCCGTCGAGGACGACGCTGGCCGGGTAGACGGTGCTGTTGTTCGGGTGAAAATGGCCGCAGATCCCCTTTCTGTATCTTCGAACGCATCCACGAACAACGATGGCATACTCATTGGTGACAAAGTTTACTCCGAAGTGTACCTTGCGATTGACAACTCCCTCATACCCGAGGAAAGACTCTCTCCGACGCCGTCGATGGTCGACGGCCTCGACTTGAACACGGAGACCGACCTTCGCATCCTTGGTTGTGAACTCATTCAGTCGGCGGGAATTCTTCTGCGGTTACCACAGGTATACATCTTCATTTACATATGATGTATATTTAGTTTTTTTGCTGCGCGTTTATGTTCACTTTCTGTTAATCATTGTTGGCTTTTCAAAATATCACGTCGCGGCCTGCTATTAGACATTTGCTAGCTATCTTGCGTTAGCCGCTGGCGTGGTGGAGTCAAAATGGCGCCGGGCCATTGTGGCGGATAGATCAGTTTCACGAACGACAAAGGTACATACATTAACTGCCATTTAATACAACAGGTGGCTATGGCGACGGGGCAAGTGCTTTTTCATCGGTTTTTCTACTCCAAGTCCTTCGTCAAGCACAGTTTCGAGGTAAGTTTGTCCGGGCCGCAGTTGACGCCGCTTTGATGGAACAATTAGCTTAGCATGACGTTATGGTAACGTTTGTGGAAGCCATGTTGTCGATACGTTTCGCCTTGAGTGTTAATCCTGTCGATAGGACAATGAATGTTTTAAATCAGTCATAGCTGTAAACAAAACTGTATCATGACCACACAGATATCAATTTTTGATTACTAATGAACCTTTGTTCGATTTTTCAGATAATAACGTATATATGCACCTTTTCAGAAAATGCTTTGTACGGTCTATTGATATGAGTTTTAGGTCGTTTCCGTTTTGCTCATTCTACCAACTTTCTGCTTCATTTGTCCAGATTGTTGCTATGGCTTGTGTTAACCTGGCTTCCAAGATTGAAGAAGCGCCACGACGTATCCGAGATGTCATAAATGTTTTCCACCACCTGAGACAGATCAGAGGCAAAAAGTAAGCAATGTCTTTCGATGTGTTTTTTCAATATACAGAATGTTTTCATCTTTGGAATGTTTGTTCTCTTATGTTCTGTGTTATCTGTCACGTGCTCTTCTGATTATTTGTGTACTCTAAACCAATTTAAAACTTTTCAGTTCCCCCTTCACTTGTAGTTTCAGAAGTGTAAATGTCCACATAAAACCAATATTGACATTGCACTGAAAACACAAAGCCACTTAAAAATGAAGTGCCATTGAAGACAGGGCACACGTGCTTTGTCAGTGTGTGCCTTTGTCTTCATAGAAATCTGTTCACGTCCTTACTGTTGACGTTGGCATTAACTTGGCTTCTTTTTTCCCTTGCAACCAACTAACAGCGACCAGCTACATTTACCAAAGCCTGGGTGATGTGGAATGGTACGTAAGATGAAGCAACCATGATGCGAGGGGGGTCTCTCGCCTCCCTCAGGCCCACCCCACCCCCTTCCTGTGGGAGACGCCCGTGGTCTGCGGGGCACTGGGATCGGGGATGAAAGGTTGGCCAAAGATCCATGGCCCCCGGTGCACCTTGAGGACTCCTGTGGTTCAGTCTTTATCTTTGAGTATCAGTCTGTCAATCTGTGGACCATTGGGTAATGTAGTTTTCTTCTCTGACCGCTCCTCACCATGCATCTCCTTTGTGCTTCAGGAGCAAAACCTCCCACCTTGTTCATGGCTTTTTTAGAAATATCCCTTGTTTTAAAGGCAGAGGTCATGATTGGATTTACGTAGTTTGAATGACCTTTTTGTGTACGTAACATCAGTGCATGCACCATAGGTTCACCAGTTCGACGTGTGTGTAGACTCCTATAATGAACACTACGTCACTTACACCAACAGTTTTTGATGGGCAGGGTTTCATTTAATCAATATCCATATATACAGTGTTGCTAACATATTAAATTTAATCATCTCAAAAATTTGCAGATTTTACACAACTAGTCTAAATAAAGCAAGCACATCGTGTGTAACACCTCGGAGGAGCAGACCATCTAGACAATTTAAGTATTGGATGCTGTTTCAAAGGTGTAATTTCTTTTGTTTATGGCTGTCAGTTGGTTAAAACTCATTTAGGTGGGAATGTTTTTCTGTTTCAGTTCACAATTGAAAGTAATATAAACACTTGACTTCAGAGGCTCTGTTCCTCCTAAAAGGATCTGCATTTATTTTGTCCCTTAACCCCTGTTGTTAGATCCTAAAAGTGCAGAAAGGTTCTTTAAAGCTCTGCATGTTGTTTGGACTGTAGACTATTTGCATGTTGAACTTGTTGATATTTCTAGTAAAGCTGTGACAAGGGGTGCTTTGATGGTGAGGTGTGTAAAAATCCCCAAATCCTCCACTGGAACCACAGGAGTCCACAACCCCCAGCAGACTGTCAGGCATGCAGACAGTGAAACCTGTTGCTTTAGTTGGTTGGAATGGGAAAAGAGAAATGAGAGACAAATCAGAAGGGTACTTTTTTTATTCAAGGGGGGAAGTCATTTTAATTTGATTCCTTTACAAAATAGGACTCCAAGTTCATTGATACTCGATCAGAACTACATAAACACCAAAAACCAAGTCATCAAAGCAGAACGGCGAGTGCTAAAGGAGCTGGGATTCTGTGTGCATGTCAAGCATCCTCACAAGGTAAGTTCATTCCGCAGTCTCTCCCTTGAATGTAGGTATTGTTGATGTCCTTCCGCCCAAATACAAGAGAAAAGATCAGACCAGACTTCATCTTAAACAATGGCAGATAGTTTTCTGTTTTTTGACGCGTATGGTTTTATCGTCTCAGATTATTGTCATGTACCTTCAAGTCCTGGAATGTGAGAAGAACCAAACGCTCGTCCAGACAGCCTGGTAGGTTTCCTCTTGTTTCTCACTGACCACCCCCCCACAGCAGCAACCTGTGTCATGTCTGCCAGAAGTACCACCAGACCTGAGCTAAAGATGAGGCTGAATGAGTTTGACTTTGTCTTGACGTTTATTGGCACGAGAAGTGATACTCAGTGCTGCTGGTTTTTAAGAACCGTTTGGAAGTCTTTCACCGTCAGTTTGGCCCAGGTCTGACTGCGACATTCCCTCACTTCATTTGAGTCCTTGCACCCCCTCTCACCCTCTTTTTCTGATGGAGCAGTTTGTGATAATGCCAGCCTGTTACCTGTCTCACTCTCTTGTCAGCCCTTTCATGGCTTTTTGTGAAGTCATATTTTGTTTGCGGTGCTCAGGGAGCTTGATTTAACTTTGTCCTTTCTCTCTACTCTTTGATTAAAGGGTAGTCCATGCTGGTAAGTCACATACAGAACCTCTGAACTCTGCCTCCTCCAAGAAGCTCCCCCCATTGGCTGGCTGCCCCTCTCCAGACAGCCAATCCCAATGCTGAGATTCGTTGAAGGGGGCGGGCGGGCCTTTTCCTACAGCCAGCATCGTCTTGTTTTCTCTTGGGTGTCCCAAAGGATTTGTATTTTTGGTGTTGGTACTAAGGATTTAATTATATTTTTTTGCTAAATTGCTTCAGATTTATATGTTCTGACTTTTTTCCTAGTTTACTTGCACCCAGAATTGAAGTAAATTTAGCCAGAACAGATTTTTTATTACCAGCTAAGCTGCCTTGATTTTTTTTTTTTACATTTTTAAATTACAGTATTCTACTGTCCTGTCCCCAACTGACGTGGTGTCCAGACATGTGTCTGTCTTACAGGCTGATCCAGTGCTCACATTTTGCCTCCCAGGACCTGTCTCGCCCACGCAGCAGTCAGAGTTCAACGGCCATGTTTGTCAATAGTTTTGTCAGTTTGAGGTCATTAGTTGATGACTGGTTAGACTGGCAATAATTGGTGTGTGTGCTTGGAGAGGGGGGGGGGTCGGAATTGTTACCTCCATGAGATCTCGAGTTGCACCAATAGAACTGTTTGTGTGTGGAATTTAAACTGAGCACTGCCACAGAAGTTGTGGTTTTACTGTTTGCCTGGTTGGACTTTCTTTCTGATGGGGTCAGGTTAATCACTGGATTTTGCCATCATGTTTGTGTTACATCACGTCTCTTTCATATATCGACGACTTCTATGTGCACTAAGGACATAGACGCTCACCCTGTGTGTGCCTGTTTCCCATCGGGGCCACATTTGCTTTGCTAATGCTCCTGTCAATAGCAGACAACCACTGACCCACGGTCTGTTGTAGTCGTTTCATGTAGCTTCATCTAATGTCTCCTGGGTAAGTCTCACAGTGCTGCGTACGAGTAAAGAGCTTAAGATCGTGCGACTAGTATCATTGGTCCAATGTGGGACTTGTAGCGTCTTCCTTCAACGTGCTGCTGGTTTCCTTCAAACTCTGCATGCTGTGCCCCAGTGACGCCTCAGATCTAATCCGACAGATGAATGTCCTCCACCCATCAGTGTGCATGTTCCCTCCTCTCATGGCATGTGTCATCTTGATCATGGTTCTTTAGTTTTAATTTGTGGCTGTAGTGTGGTGGTACAGTAAGGTGCCTGGCCCTCTGTGTGTCCTCATGCTTGGCGGCCCATGACATCCAGCAATCCCATGGACGCCCCAGAGAGAAATGGACAAAGTTAAACTTGACACAACTGGTTGGAAGTGAAACTCAGATATTGTCTGTGAGCTGATGAGTTGTTGTCTTAAAGAAATGACTGACTGTTGATCAGTCAACAACCACCCCGTTAGCGCTGAGGTCCCTTTGTGGAGAGCTGAGAGCGTGTTTCCACAGCCCGATGGAGGCCGTCATTGATTGGTCTGGGTGTGTGTGTGTAGAGAAGATGCTATGTTTTTGTTCCTGTGTTTGTGTCTACAGGAACTACATGAACGACAGTCTGAGGACAAACGTGTTTGTGAGGTTTCAAGCCGAGACCATTGCATGTGCCTGCATATACCTCGCTGCCCGAGCCCTCCAGGTGAGGTGGTGAAATCCATCCTCTGTCCTTGCTGTGCTCTGTGCACCTTCTGATCGTTGTCTGGTTGTTTGTACCAGATACCCCTCCCCTCCAGACCTCAGTGGTACCTGCTCTTTGGAGCCAGTGAAGATGAGATCAAGGACATCTGCATCACCACGCTCAGACTCTACACGAGGAAGAAGGTGAAACACCCACTGACGTTGGCTGAGAGGAACGTCGCTCCCCTATGTGAACATCGGTAAACCTCTCCTCTCTTCCACAGCCCAACTACGAGCAGCTGGAGAAGGAGGTGGAGCGGAGGAAAGTGTTCCTAGCCGAGGCCAAGCTGAAGGCCAAAGGCCTGAATCCTGACGGCACCCCTGCTCTGTCAACGCTGGGGGGGTTCTCCCCCGCTTCCAAACCCGCTTCGCCCAATGTTGTGAAGGTGGAAGAAAAGTCACCAAACACGCAAGCTGCCAAGCCAGTGAAGAAGGAGCCCGACACCCGGACTCAGGTCACCAAGAGTCCACACAACGGGTACGAGCACTCACACACCACACACACACACACACACACACCCAGTCGCTCCTCTTGTAAACACCACCAGGCTCCTGATTGTCAGTCTTTCCTCTGCAGTTTAAGGAAGGAGGTGAAGCTCGGCAGAAACAGCAGAAGTGGAAGCCCGTCTCGTTCGAGGTCACGCTCACGCTCCAGATCGCATTCCCCTCGGCGACAGTAAGACACTGGTTTAAATGTCGATGGTTTTCGTCATAGGTGACGTGACAGTCGACTGGTGTGTAACTCCGTCTTCCGTCTTGTCTCTCTGTCCAGTTACAACAGCCGACGCAGCTGCTCAGGGACCTACAGTTCTCGCTCCCGTTCTCATTCTCACAGTCGTAGCCCATCGCCTAGGAGACATCCGCTTTCACCCCTCCTCCCCCACCTCAAGGCCAAAACTAGTCACCATGGCAACAGTGATTCCAAGCCCAGTGGACGCCACAGCAACAACAGTAGTGGCCACAAGAGGAAGCGCTCTCGGTCCCGGTCGCGCACGCCGGTCAAAGTGGAACGGGAACGGGACCGAGAGAGGGAACGGGAACGGGACAGAGACCGCAACTCCTTCGACCTCTCTACCAAGAAACACAAACACGAGCGGGGAAGTGGTCACCGAGGGGACAGGAGAGACAGGGATCGGTCCCGCTCCTACGACAGGGAGAGAGAACGGGAGCGGAGCCACAAGAGCAAACACCACAGCAGCAGCGGCGGCGGCGGCCACTCAGGACATAGTCGGCACCGCCGCTGAGCTCTGGGCCCGACCCTCACGGCGTCTGACTACGTCTGATCCCAAGATCAACGCGGTCACATTGTTTCTGGGTTTCTCAAATGCTGTTAGAGTTGAATTCAAGAGCGTTTCCTTCAGGTTCCAGTAAGTTTGGCTGTGACACAATAAAACATTTGTGAAAACCTGTAAACAGCCATGACATTCAAAGCGCTTGTTAATGGCCGGAGTCCTGCGTGTGTCTGCTCAGGTCCTGGTGATTGATGTAGACAAAATGCGTCTGAGTAACCCAGACACTCGTCAGTGACGTCAGGCCCAGATCTGTCATTGTTTTCTTCTGTCTCACCCATCTCACCCCTCCCTGTGTTCGTTTTCCATGTGAAGCTCTGGAGTTGGTTGGCGAACCGATTTATTTACAGTGTAAAGATGGTTGATATCCACAGAGTCGGTGTCAGTGCTTTGATTTATAAAAGCAAACTACTCGGTGGATCAAATGAATAAATGTAAAATAGATTCAGGAAAGATGAGTTATGTTTGCACATTGACTGGTGGGCAAGTGCTTATTTTCATTTTTCTTTTCCAAATGTTTGTTGCTCAAACTGTTCGTACAGTTTCAAGAAACAAATTAGTGTTTTGTTTTTTCTTCTTTCCAGCAGGGATGCAGACTTGATTTCAAATTATGTTTTGGGCTGTCAATTTGTCACACTGGTTTTTAGCCTGCACGTGTTCTTGTCCAGTTTTTATTCAATAATAAAAGCTATGCCACAGAAGTACGTTTTTTTTTTTTCTTGCTGATGCCAGTTTGATTTGAAAACAGTCTCTGAAGTCATAACGTTCAGTGTCAGGTCATTTGGAAGGTTTCATCTGAGCTGTGTGAGAACACATACAGACTCATGGTTCTTTTGGAGGATCTGAAGTTTTTTGACTCGAAATAAAACAATCCATTGAAGATCTCAAACAGAAGGTGATGACCTGTCTGAATACAATATAACAGGAAGTTTCTTTTCATTCTACAATCGGGAACAGTGAAGATGAACTGGTAGAATTGTCCACATGTGATCTTTAATGGCCACCAGGGGGTGATGTTGTCCTGACTAGTTTTCAACATAGTTGACCCAGCAGGCTGATGTCATAAACCATAAGAACACAGTCTTTGAATTCACTATTTATTCTTCCTCTCCTGTTGCTGTGGTTACAGGTCTCGGTTGTTCTGGAGCTGATCCCAGCTGTCAACAGGTGAACGTCAGGGTCCAACCTGGACTTTTCTCCAGTTGAAGGACAGACAACCATTCACACTCGCACCTACGGGGGATTGAGTGTGAATGTTTGATTGCTTAAAATGACACAGATGTTCATTTACAAGGCTCCAAGCAGATGAAAAGAGACGTGAGCTGTCACTGAGTTCACGATCAACGATTTATTATACAACTGTGCCAGATAAAATCAGTCAGACATGCAACATATGCAGCAGGTAAATGTACAGAAACAAAACCATTGTCACTGAAATACTGCACTCATTTGGAATAATTATATAAAAAAAGTATATTGAATACAATGTTAAATCCGTTATCAAACATTTCAGTAGATTTTACACACACAATTTAATCGTCAAAATATTTCAACAGCCTTAAAATATTGTTCTTGTATCACAAATCAAACAAATGTCTTATGTATTTATTACTAAAAAAATTGCTGATTCCGACACAAAAATTCCGTACATTCAAATATACTTGATCATCTTTGTAACAATGATACATGTGATTGTTAACATTCATAAAACAGACAGACAGGTAGATAGATAAAGACAGATAGACAGACAGACAGACAGACACACAGGTAGATAGATAAAGACAGAGACAGACAGACAGGTAGATAGATAAAGACAGATAGATAGACAGACAGACAGGTAGATAGATAAAGACAGAGACAGAGACAGACAGACAGGTAGATAGATAAAGACAGAGACAGACAGACAGGTAGATAGATAAAGTCAGATAGACAGACAGAGATAGATGGAGCAGTAAATGGCGGTAACCAGTGGTAACCAATGGTAGCGTGTGTGTCAGGATGAACTAGAACCTTCAGTAAATATTCTTTCACTTCTCCTGTCAGACGACAGGTTCACTGACTTTCACCTCTGATGTGTCAGCGGATCCAGGTACGAGTTACACAGGTCTGACACGAAGCAACGGATCTGCTGACTGAAAACGAGGCAGATCAGCGATGGAGGCTGGTGACTTCAGCAGGACGACATGTTGGACGTTCATCGCTGACATCTGAGGGAATGAATCCCTCTTCACCTTCAGTCTCTGGCCGGCTGAATCACCCTCATCCAGCCAACACAATAAAACACGTAGTCACTCACAGTGTTTTCTCAGAAATCAGAAGTCTGTAAGGCAACATGTCAGCTGCTACGTGGAAAACATGTTCCCACAGAACACCAGGAATTAGACTGCTGCACGGACTCCCAGAGGCCCCAAACTGTTTTACTGGGTCTTGGGACAGGAACTCAACTGGAAGACGCTACGAGAACGAATCCCAGAAACAGTGACAATTCATGGGATGTAAAAGGATTCTAAAACACAGAAATTCATCTTTGATGAAAGGTGAAATGATCCCAGACATGTATTAAAGGCAACATTAGCTTAGCTTAGCATCATGACTCTCTCTCTCTGAGGGTAACGTTCTCATATTCATGCACACACACCCACAATCCAGTGTGCAGTGTGTTCCCTCTTCACTCACGTAACACACGTAACGTACACACTTACACACGGATGTTTGTTTGTTTCTATGTAGGAAAGTATGTCGTTTTACACATGAAAATATGTATGTGTGTATGTATGAAGGAATGAATGTAAGTACACATATATGTTTGGACTGTACGTGTGTATGAATGAATGAATGGATGAATGAATGTAAATATGTACACATGTTTGGGCTGTACGTGTGTGTATGTACACTCAACAAAAATATAAACGCACAAAAAAAATTGTAGTTGTTATGTGAAAAAACAGTAACTTTCCAAAGTAACAACAAAAAGTAACAAGTACAACTTCATCAATAAAGTGGTTTTAATTTGCGAGCGTTAGCCTCAATTTCAAAACAAAAGTCCTGGAGTATACTGGCAGGAAGAACATGGGAGTCGATGGGCTGAGTTCACAAACGTCAATAACGTGTGTGTCCACCATTAGTAGCTCACACACACCTGGACATCACCAGGTTGTCGATGGTGGTCTGGGGGATGTGGTCCCATTCCTCCTGTAGAGCCACTTGAAGTTGGCCGTCGTTCTGGGGAACTGGGATCCGCTGGCTGACACACCTGTGTGTCGATAGGTGACATGTCTGGGGAATACGGCGGCCGGTTGAGGACAGGAGTACCCTCCTGCTCAAGGAAGTCTGCATATCCTGGCAGTTCTCGGTCACGTTGCCCATTCAGGTTGATAGACAGATTGTAGTCAGTAGGAGTGGCCCAGTGACACTGGTCTGCTGGGTTTGAGCAAAACAAATCATTCCATAAACCAAAACATCAAGAATCGGATCAAACGTCATGACATTCTGTTTTCGTTCACCATGTCATGTTTGTGCGTTTATGTTTTTGTTGAGTGTGTGTTCATGTGTTTGTATGTCACATGCATGATCGATCTGTGTTTGTCATGTGACGTTCCCAACAAAACACACAAAGACACACACTTCTGCCTGTGTCCGGTTGGCACATGAACGTGGGGAGACCGGGGTGGGGGTGTGTGTGTGTGTGTGTGTGTGTGGGGGGGGTTCCTGTCACACTCTGTTACTGAAGTAACATTAACTCCACTCATTCGACGTGTGAGTCGTAGACGTGTGAGTCTTGTTGGGGACATGGTGGGGGTGAATGGTGAGTTTGAATTTGTCCATGAGTCCAAACCCAGATCGTCTACTCCACCACAGCTCCAGCTCACAACAACGTCACAGCCGTCACAGCACAGGGTGACGTGCTCGGAGAACAGCTCCTCATGTAAACTATGTACGTTCCCTCAGCCATCCATCCATCCATCGATTCATTCATTCATATGACACCACCCCTACGAGAACGAGTCTCAGCTATTGATGTCAGTTATTCTCAAGAAGAAACCAGAGATCGCAGCTCTTTGAGCTATTTGTGTTGTCATCATTATGACATCAGAAATCAACGTACCTTCAGTCGTACCAGGCGTTAGAACGAACGTGACATTGAACAAAACCAGTGCCTCAGCATTTTTTATGCACTGATACACATACGCACAGACATTGGAATTGTAAATTGCAAATTTCTCTCGTGACATTAAATAAAGTATCTATCTACATACCATACTGTATATACTGTATGTAGGTGTACGAATGCACATATGAAGCCTCATCTCAAAGCTTTAAGAGCACAAGTAAAACACACAAACATCGAATTATTGCTTGAAGTGTTTGAGCGGAACCTGTCGACATGATGAGACATCATCTCCACAGCTGCTGGTTTGTGTGTTTCTCTAACACTGGTTCACATTCAGCTGCTGATGATCATCATGGAACGGAGTCCGTTTTTTTCTCCCCCTGGTTGGATGTACACCACACATTTTATTGTTTTTTCTCCCCCAGCTGTCACTTATTTGTGTGTGTGTGTGTGTGTGTGTGCGTTCCACCACCTTCGTTGTGGGCTCGACCTCCTCCTCCTGTTGGCTGCTCTCACAGGTAGGTGGTCGCCTCTCTGTTCTCGCGCTCTCGGGCCTGAGCCACGGCCACGTTGATACACTGCAGCCACTCCTCAGCATGTTTCTCATCCTGAGCTTTCAGCACGTACGTCTTACTGTCGGTGAAGATCTCAAAGGCCCGCGGCAGACCCCGGTCCCGACGCTTCTTGGCCACCACCTTGGAAAGAAGGACAATGAACCCCACACGCAGTCAGACGCCGATCAAACGGCCTCGGCAGACGGACGGACGGACGTCTTTACCTTCACACTTTGGACTTTGCTCAGCTCGATAGGAATTTCATCCAGCTCGTCTTTCTGCGGCGAGGAGACAGAGTGTTAAGACAGACGTTCCCTGTTGGTGACAGTTGTGTGTTTCCACTTGGTTCGAGCATTCAAATCATTTACAGACGGAACAAGAGGATATCATTGTTGCATTGTTTGCTGCAGGAAATGACCCCCCCCCCGCCAAATTGTGTTCACACAACCACAAAACCAAAGCTGGCAGGTCCCACATCCTCCAGTGTGTGTGTGTGTGTGGTCTGACTGCTGTCAACTGCAGCACATTTCTATCTGTGAACATGAAATGGACATTTGAAGATGTACAGAAAGGTCTAGAAAGTCATGTTGATTTCTGTTTGTTTTAAGTCTGTGGTTCTTTCACGGCACCTGACAACTTGGATTTGGGAGTAAAATATGAAATGTAATTTGATCACGTCAAGTGAGACTTTGTGTAGAACCACAGTTACTGAACCTCATAACAGTTTTCATATTAACTGATACCCAACATTCATTGAAGTATTTACAATAGTAGAATGATCAGTCTCATTATCATTGTCTATACTGTTGCGCCAGCTCAAAGGAATGTTCTATCACGTTTTCATGACATCACAGGTACGATGTACGTATCAGGTCAAATAAAATAAGACGTCCACAAAATGACTCATGAATCGTCTACGTTGTTTTAAACTTCATAGCAACAATGAAATAAAGATCAGTAAAGAATAAATAATAACCTTGATGGTTAGAAAATGTTCCAACGAATTATGATTTTAATCAATATGATTCATAACATAATGTTCAATATGTGTTGATGTCAGGCAAAGTGTTCAAGAAACTCCAAGAACTTAAGATACAGACAAATAATTTCTACTGTTTAGTTGTTAAGGATTTGGTTGATTATTCAGCGTGAAGGAAATAATGCCTTGTCATGTTGTTCATCTCACTCGAACATTTGAGTCAAGTCTTTCATAAAGTTCCAGGCACACGGACCAAGATTAAATGAGCACAAAGCCTCTTTTCCAATTTGTGGCAGCAACAAAAGAGAGGAATCCATTGCTGATAGGAGCACAAAGAGCATCGTTTGGACTGAAAGCGGAGCTGAGAGCATAATTCTGGTTAATCTTTTTGTGTCAGGGACAAAAGTGCTCCCACAAGGCAGCCGTCTGCTAAAACTACTCGTTTTTGCCACCGAGATGCGCGATTGTTATTCTATATGTATGACGGCATCATAGGAAGGATCCCAAGACGTGTGTGGAGTCTCACTCTGAAATCTCTCGGGAGCTGAGTTGTTCCAGGAAACGTTGCATTTTGGGACTGAAGTAACAGTTTCACTGCACAGACTGAAATCAAAGCCCAGTGTTAAAAAAAATACCAGAAGAGTCCTGTCATAGATATATAGATGTCAGCGTATGTGGCAGAGGAATTCAAAATCTTCCACTTGGAAATGATTTTTCCTAGAAAGACTCGTTTCCCTGTAAAAACAAGCCCAGAAGACAAACTGCTCCAGAATCATTTCTCATGAACCAGACGGAATCAGAGCATGTTATTCGAAGAGCAGCTGGACCAGCTCAAACCTTTATTAGCAAACCTTTCAACACCTCACCACCATTTTGATTATGTTGCCATTTCATTTGCACACTAATTCTCCGACTGGGAAGAAGAAGCAGAGGAGTTGGCAGTGTGCTGAGATAAGAGAGTGATGTCTGCTTCCAGTTACAGAGGACAGTGGAGAGTGAATCATGTTGGCCTTGGGAGTCCCTCAAGGGTCTGTACTGGGGCCAATTAATGTTCCACTCAGATGCAACGGATCCTCCTGGGGAACAGTTGAGCCTTTCCTGAGATGAGTTTCCACTCTTTCAGAGCATTTCATCAGGAATCAAATGGCACGGAACAGACACAGTAATGATCATGTCGTATATCTAAGAGCCTTTGTGTGATGGTGTGTGCTTCATTCTCGTTGTCTGCTTACCGACTTGCCTCTCCGGAAGAGCAGCTGGTTTCCCGCCAAGGTGAAGTAGCGTGTTTTCCACCGCTTGATGAACTTCCAGCGCACCTGCTTCTCCTTCAGTTTGCCCTCGAGCAGAGGCTGTCCCTCCTGGTTCACCACTGACAGACGAACACAGCGATTGTATCATCATTTAAAGTGAACCCTTTCATGCACTTTATTCACTGGGCACGTCTGCAACTCCTTCCACTTTAATATGATGTTATTTGAAATAAAAGAAAAACATAATTGAATTGGACAAATTTGAAAAATTAATTAAAAATTATGTGCTTTATAATAATTTATGCATGAAAAGGTTCTAATCTGCCGAGTTGTCTGGCATCATAAAGTCTTGTTTTGTTCATTAACTTCTGTTTCCTCTCTTCTGTTCAACTCTTATATTCAATCCTAATTATGAGCGAGTGATAATTTGGTCTGACAGATGATGGTTTATTTTACAAACTTCAACAATCACACATTCATTCTCCATTACCAGTAATCGACTCGGACCACTGCAGACAGAGAGGAAGTCAGCGACCACTGGGCACAGACCCAGAGATGTGCTGGCTGGGTCAGGTTCAGTGCCGGTAAAACCAAGACCTCAAACAGCTACTGTTTGTAGAGGTAAAGGTGCTTTTCAGCTTTTACAATCAGTGTGTAATGTTCGTTTCATGGGTCTGTTGCTTTATGAAATGTTATTATTCATTTGTTTGTTTCACGACAGAGGGACGTTACTGATGGGTTCGTGTCCCCCTACAACTTTCAGATGAGTCACCAGGAAGCACAGAGCACTTACTCCGTACAACATTCGCAGCCTGCGTGTGTGTCATTCATCCAGCCTGTTAAGACAAAGGACACACGGCCGTCGGGGTGACGGCTCGTCTGCATCATCCAACAAATAGTTCTCTGCCTTCAAATAAAACGTGTCTGTGGCATAAATCATCACGCCTCACGTCGTCGCTTTGCTTTGATGGAGACACCTGGAAAAGAATCCGTCAGCCGCAGGCGAGTACCCTCTTGTCCGGGGAACACCGACGTCCAACAATGACACAAAAACACACAAATCTGATCATGTCAGAGTGTGCGAGTGTTTCTGTTGCTTTGACATGTACTGATACCAGTAACATATCGAGTGACCTGTCACTGTCAAACTACCAGGAATAGGAGATCCTCCACACAAACCCTCCAAACCATTGTCTGTACATGTTGGCAGGAGCAGGAAAACAACTCAACAATTCAAACCAAATACAGTACTACAGCATCGACTTGTCCTCAAGTTTAGGAAAAACTCTAGACAGGCCGCCCTGTACCAGATGACAAGAAGAAGAAGAAGAAGTTAAAGACCTGATTCATCAACACAACCATAAAGACAAACCTGTGGGATTCTGTCATGTATGGAGGGGAGAAGTGAATGATACAGACGTCAGAGTGACGAGGATCAGAATGGACAGGCGGATGGACAGACGGATGGACGGACGGATGGACAGATGGATGGACGGACAGATGGACGGACAGATGGACGGACGGATGGACAGATGGATGGACGGACAGATGGACGGACGGATGGACAGGCGGATGGACAGACGGATGGACAGGCGGATGGATGGATGGATGTGTTGTGAAGCTCTAAGGTCTCAAACACACATTAAGTACATCAGGGAAAAACATCAAGCGAAAAATTACGCTCAGGTTCAAAAGGAGAAAAGGCCGTTGGTTCTTCTACAACTTGCCCCTGCATCATCCACTGACACTGATCCAGTTATCAAGAAGGATCATTTGACTCATCTTGCAGACTTTACAGGGTCATTAAATAGGTGGTTTTATCGCAGTGAATGCAGATTGAAGGTCCATAAACAGCAGACGTATTGTCAACGACAGCCAGTTTCTTTGAGTCACTAAAATCAAGACGAGACCTGTTGACAGTACTAAATAAAAGGATTTCCTCCTCATCAATGGACGTATCCAGCCGGTGCACAAATCCCTGATGATATAACAATAGCTGCTGAGACTGTCGTCGATCATTTGAGCAGATTCTTTCACCTGTAAAACTGCAGTCATGAGACCCAGTAAATCAGCGTGATGAATCTTTCGTTTGAGTGTGAGAATCTCCTGAATGTGTCACATGTCATTTCCTGCACATTTCCACTAATTGATGTGGGACAAAGACTCCTGTTTTCCATCTTTTTGCAAACTGGGCATCGGTCATGTTCCTGACAGGTGACTTTGTGTGCTGCTCCACGTGTAGAGACATGACGGAAGGAGCCAAATACGTATGTTTTAACGTGTGTGTGTGTGTGTGTGTGTGTGTGTGTGTCAAGTCCAGTCCAAGCCATATCAATCCTTGTTGAAGGAAATGCACCTTTTCCCTGACCTGTGTGATGAGTTTATGACATGTTGCTGTGAAAGAAGATGTATTCAACAGCACACAGGACCAAACACACACACACACACACACACACACACACACACAACTCCGCTCATTACCGCTCACTTCAAAGACATTCCAGTACTCAGCAGTATATCATAAAGTATCATGGAGTCGCAGTAACCACTGGCTCCATTTCCCCCCACGGTGGAAACACTTCACCTCTCCCTGCTTAAGCAATGAAACTTTACCTCTGCAGTAATCACATTCCTTATTATCCATAAACAATCTAAAGCGGGATGAAGTCAAACCTTGGCTGGAGAAGCAGCAGTGAACTACACATCCACAAATCCGTGAAGTGAAATGCGTCTGTGTTCAAACGGGGTCACTGACAAACAGAACGTTCCAAATGCAAATTGCATTTAAGTGTGAAGTCAAGCTGATACTTTGGTCTCAGTCAGGTGATATCAGCGCTGACATTTACTGTAACTTGACCTCAAACACTGAACACTGGACAAATGTTTCCACGTGTTTCATTGACATTTGGTCATTTGGGTTAAAGACATGTTCATACTACGTAAGCACTTGGACGTCTTCATGCTCTTTTTTCAGTGTTTCAGAGATTGGGCCTCTGTGCACAGTCTGCATGTTCTCTTGTGCTTTTATGGGTTTCCTCTGGGTACCCCAAAGCAGGGACAGTCTACTGGAGTACATCACAGCACAGGACGCTCTCTACAGGTGTTAATGGGAATGACTGGTGTGACAGAGCAGTGCAGCAATGAATAAGAATCATTTTATTCATCAAATAGTGCACGTGGAGTTCCACTCTATAGACATTTAGTATAATTTCTGCATAATTAAAGTTGACAGGTCGCAACATAAAGTTCTGAAATCTGTGGACGTTGATTATATCGCTGAGTCCTAAAGCTTGGTGGTGGTAGAAGTGAATATACACTGATCTGCATTTACGGAGCAACGACTAGAGAAGAAGAACTCATATTTGAGAGAACTTTAACACCTGATGTCGGTTCAGGGTTCAACAGTTCTTGCGCTATGACAGAGAGGACTTAGAAGGTCCTAAACAGGCTCTACGTGGACAAAATGAATTTCAAACGTTACAAAAGTCCAAAAGTGACGGCTGACTGATGATCCGATCATCTTTGAAGGCCACTGAGTTCATGTCATCAGTCTGAGGTGTGAGTGACGTGAAAATGTCAGGCCTGAGGGGCTAAAGGTCACACAGGGGCCACTTAGTTAACATGGAGGGCTGTTAGGAAACACTGCAGGGAAGATATATGGACACACACACACACACACACACACACATACACAAGTGGGCCCATGCACCTGACATATTTAAACCTATTCTGTAAAGTCTTAATGTGTTCATTAGTAGCTGAACTGAACCTGATTGAACTCGGTTCCATAAATCAGCCAAACATACGGAATCATCCTCCACTGAAGCAGCTCAAGTCATTTCAGTTGTTCAGCTGACAGGATTTGCTGCTATTCGACTTGTCGACCGGTCGGATGAGTCAGAGCAGTCGGGCATATTTTTAGGAGTTTATTTTCAAAGCCTTTTTCCAAACATTCTTTTGAATTTTCATGACTATACGTTATCTTAAACATCTGCGTACACAGAAAAAAAACTGACAACATTTGACAGACAGGCTATGTGATATAAAAATACACAACACACATTTACTAACATTCTTTTTTTGGTTGTCGTGGTTTTGGAGATGCAATGACTTTACAAAACCTTCTGGCTTCGTTTATGCTGAGCGACTGATCTTCATTGTGTCATATCCTGAATGCTGATTCCTGTCGGGACTTTTCCAAGTCAATTCAATTTCCCTGTGTTGTTCCAAGTGTACACGTTGTTCAAAACCGCAGATATTTAGTTGCCAACCAGGTTACATGTGTGACATGTTTGAGCACAGAAATCCAGGGTTTGAGATGCTGAAGAAAACTTTAATGTGAAACTTATGACAGTAAAGAAAACACAAAGGCAAAATAAGAGCGCTCTGACAGCCGAGTATCACAACGTTTTGACAAATCCATCAAAGTGAAATGACTCCATCTGTACAGTATCTGTAGTAAAGTATGTTTCGATTCAAACTTATGCTTGCAGCTTGGGAGGGAGACACACTATGAATCAACTCGACAACGTCAGGTGTAAAGTCTGGACGTGGACATGTGGGTGTTTCATCCACATGGAACCGTCGTTTCCACAGTGAACGCCACACCAGATGCAACCGATGATGTCATGGGTGTGTGCTACCCCCCCCAACAACAACAACAACAACAGTGGCAGAGTCCACACAAATGTGTTCTTTCTTGCTCAATTCGTAATATTCTTGCACATGTTCCATGTCTCGTTTTTGGTTGATTTCTCTTTTTGGTGTATTTCTTACCAGTGGTTTTGTGTGGAAACACACATTTCTTGAGATGATTCTGAAGAAACGTTGTTATTTGCTCCATAGTTGAACTGGGTTTTCCTTGAGCCAACAGACATTTACTCTGGTAAAAGCCTCATGAGAATCAGATCAGGAGTCACGGAAAAATAACCTCCATGGTGGAATTATTGAGTTGATTTTGCAGAATTTGACTCAGAGGTGTAGAAGTAAGTCAATATGTTCACATTGTGGACAACAGTGGAGAGATTCATGAACACAGACTAACACACACGCTGGGAGAGGTTGAATTAACGTGAATTCCTGCATGCAAACAGACTCCTCATCCGTTCTTCATCCCAGCCACGACGTGAACCCTCCACGTCAGCAGCACCGACACGTCCTTCACCGACATCACCTAAAACCTTTTATAGTGTAAACGGAATCACCTGGGATGGAAACCGTCTCCCTCCCAAGTATTAATTTCCGTCCGACCTGCCTGTTTTCTTTCAACGCAACCGCAAACACCTTCCTGTCTGTGTCTAGAACACCAATACCTGCTGGTTTCTCCTTACCTGCCTGAAAAACAGCCTGTTCCTCAGGGTAACGTGTTAGTACCACTTCACTTTCTTTCTGTTTCCATCACATTTCCCTCCCTCTCACCCTGTTGCTACACGTTTCTTCATCCGGACCAAACATTTGCCACAAACTGTCCCCTTCTCCTCTTATGTAACTGTAATAACTGTTTCCACGTGAGACCAGGGCAGATACACACAGGTTTTAAAGCCCACAACCTCCCACCGCCCCACCGATCTCCTGAGGCTCGTCTGTCACTCGTTGATTTGTGGACTGAATTTACAGTCCCACCACGACCAACGCCGGAGCTCCTGGGAGTGGAAACCCAAGTGAGGATAGACAGAAAGACTAAATGAGTCCTGAGCAGGAATGTTGCTGCTGTGACGACGTGTGGCACAGGTTTGTACGTGAACAGACACACACACACAGATTTAAATGTGATCTACGGATTGTTCCCCAGTCCAAGTCTGACTTCATCAGAAGGGGGTTGACCTCCAAAGCAAACTAATCAGAGCTGATTGACTGATTACAATAACCCGTTAGAACAACACTAAAACCCAACTGGCAGCTATTAAATATGAGCTCCTAGTTGCTGTGTTTTTCTGGAATGTTCTGGGAAAAGATTACACTCCAAAGCAATGAGACTAAAACCTTCCCGGGGGACTGTGATGCTTTTAACATTGGACTCCAAAGAAACTGTGCCCATGAGAGCTGGTGAGGGATGACATCCATCCATCCGTCCACAAGAGAAAAACAACAGCGTGTGGTCTTGTTTTATTCCATTTGATGGGGTCCGAAAAAGTCAGGAGCTCAACAACATGTTGTATGTTTATATGACGAGAGAAAGAACTGCAGAGGTACAGAGACACAACTGGGTCCACATCTTTCTATCCGTGAGACGTCTTATCCCCATGATAAACACCACATCACAACAACCACGAGCAATAAACACAGCAGACAAAGTATTAGTTAGGTAGTTTAGTTTAGTAGTATTAGTTTTATAGGGTTAGTTGGGTTCAGCTGTGTAACGTCCATCAAGAAACATGAAAAAATGCCAAAAGGCTGAATTGAGTAGCAGTTGAACTCACTGGCTGCTGATGACGTCAAATATGTTTTCAACCAGGAGGATGGGGGCAGGCAGGACATGTATCCACCACTTTTATTTTAATGACCACAAACTGACAACGGCAGTGGTTCAGTCCTGGCTCAGGTCAGGTATGTTTACAGAACTTCGTTAATGTCACTTTCCACTCGGTCAGTCCACCATCTACCTATCCCTCCTCCATGTGCTCCAGGTTCACCACTTTTAAAGGGAATGACAGGTGACACTCTGATTGGCTGATTGAAGGATACAAACACACACCCAGGACTGATTCACAGAGTACGTCCAACCCTGTTAGACTCTCCTCCATAGAACACAGTCAACAACACTACATCTAACTAGTGAGTGCGCTGCACGTCTGGTGCTTTGGGTGCTCTGTGTGTGTGTGTGTGTGTGTGTGTGTGTGTACCTGTGGCCTTCTCGGGGTTGTTACACATGAAGCATAGCCAGCCTCCCTCTTCCTCGCTGTAGCCAAACAGGTCAAAGAAGCGAACCTCTTCCAGCTGGGTCTGGAGACTGTCCAGGTCCTGAAGACGGAGGCAAAAAAAAGCAAACAACATTTCCTGTCAATATATTCCAACGTCCAAGCAGGGGGCCCGTGTTGACAATCTGCTGATAATCAGTCTTATCTATGATTGGATGGTTTCCTAAGAAGAAACGAACGAAACATAAGTAAACGCTGGTTTACAGTTTTCCTGTTGCCGGCAGCTGTTCCAGTTTTACAATCATACACACAGAGTGGTGGGAGTTTAAAGTCGGACATTCCAGTTACGGACTGTGGCATTCTGAGGATATCGTTCAACGGTGCATCAGTGTGTGTGTGTGTGTGTGTGTGTGTGTGTGAACAGAATGTTATAGCAACCAAGACCCCCATAACAAATCCCAAAGGACCCGCTGCACATGGTAAGAGTTATACACTCCCCTCTAAATACACATAAACACACTCCTAGCGACACTTACACCCTTGAGATAATACGTATTTATCTTAGGCTGGTTTGTGAAAAGAAAAAAAGCACCAACATCTTCAAGAGATGATGGATGACTGTCATCAATCTTCCTGACAAAAATACTTCAATCTTCTGTTTCTGTTGCTGCGTTCACCCTGTGGTTTAACACAGGTTTTAATATCTCGACCTTCAATCCAGCGGAAACCGACACCACCGCGTGTCCCCCGACGACGACCTTTTTACAGCCCTTTCACATTTTCTGATGATCCACTTTCAAACCCGTCAGAGGGAGTCGTCTTTAACGGGACGCTAAAGACAAACAAACAGGTAGCGGCGCTTGTGGCTGAGCTACTGGTGCGTTTGACCTTTCACCTCCTTCCTGTTAATGAGCAAATATATGGAATGGAAATGGATGTAGACACACACATACACACACACAGAGCGCCCATCACCTCAGCACACATTACACTGATTTACTGATTTCTTTGTCAAACTGTAACCTCACACCAGGTCTTGGCCCCAAGCGATAAGATTTACCCCACATCGCCACTGATTTACATCTACGAAACAAGTTCTCGCCAAAAGTCATTTTATGGAACACAGCGTCAGCACCTTAAGGTTCATCCATACATCAGCTTTTTCCGTGTGTTGCTGCGACTGGAATAGTGAGGTGAAAGGGCTTTGCCTGCGGAAACCGACAAACCAGGACCATGTGTGGCTGAAAGAGCTGAGACATCTGTGCCTTTACATGAACAACTATATATTCTGAGCCCCAAGCAGGCGACTGAGGTGTTCTGGAACGTGTCTGGAGATATGTGTTGTAGGATCACGAAACCCTGAAAATGATTCCTGGGAAGAAAACAAAAGAAAGGGAAGTAGTGGAGAAACAGGAGGACATACTATGAGATTAAATTGTTCAAATTGTCGATCTGCTCACATTAACCGTATATTTTGACCCTTAAAGGCAAATGTGACAAAATCTACAATATACAGTCATTTTGTTTAGAACCTTGGCAGAGGTCTGTGCCCTCAGAGGACTTCGGTTCTCGTCTTTTTCTTCTGGGACTGTCGGTTTTCAGGTTTTCAGGTTCATGCGGGATGAAAAGAACGTCTGATTGCATTCGACCACCCAACTCATGCCTAAGTAAGAGTCATTTAAAATGGCTTCAACACTGTTGACTGGCTACAGAGAAAAGATCATCATTTAGTCTGTACAAAGGCAGATGGAGGTGATGAAAAACACTCGGCCAGAATTTAAGCAACAGAGTGTGAAAGTCAGCAAAACTGTGAAGAAGGAATAAACAATGAAGAGAGTCAAGTGATATCAAACAGATGCACACTGGCTTTGTTGAGTCATAACCAGGAAACTGCATCTCACTGACATGTGGCCATGGTGACAAATGAAAGGTTTTGCTCAAAATGTGTAGTCAGGCAACAATCTGACGTGGACAAACATGATTCCATATTTTCATCAGTTTTCAAAGAGGTGGTGATCCAGTAAAGAGATGCAGAAGCAGTAAGTCTTTCTCTGGGCCCCAATCCCTGGTTTGCTTGTTTTTCTTTCAACTGTCGTTAAAATTTGATCAAGATGCTCGACTGTAACTGCACATAATGACTGCTGGCACACACCGGTGGAAAGCTGTTTGCTAACGTGTCCTTTTATGTAACTGCTCCTATCAGACCACGGGGAGAACGCGTAGCTCCACTGACTGTGTTACATACAGACATACATCTCACTACAAAGGTTTAGGGGGTGGGACCTGCTCAGACCAGCTGACCTATGGAGAAACAAACCTTCATTTTGGCCCCAGTCGTCTTAGTCTCTTCTGTTAGTGATGGGACGTACTGTGCCGATGCTTCGGAGCATGTAGCGCATGTCGAGGCTCGTATCGTTTGCGGCGAGTGATGTCATCGATGACGTTTGTGTTCACAAGCAAGATAATTTCGAAAAAGAGGCCTTGACTGAGCCCTGGCACCGTGGAACTATTGTTATTGTCAACAGCATTGAATGAACTCATTTGGAAAACGGGTTGTGACAACATATGTTGTATTGATTTTGTATTCATCTCTATCTAGTTAACGTACGTGTTAGTGTCATTGATGCCGTTATATAAGTTTAGGTTTGATTAAATATTGTCACGCTCCCTGATGGAGGTGGAGGCACAAACAGGGGGGGAGTGGACGTCAGGCTGAAGGTGAGTGGATCAGAAGTGGGAGGGTTAGAAAGGGGAGGAGACACTGAAGAATCCAACAAACTAGAACCAGATTCCATTTGACCTTTATTCTCAGGTCTCTTCTCCTCCCATCCACTGTCTCTTTTCTTGGCCCAAATGTTTTTGTTGTCCTATTTGCTGCTGTTCAGCCTTCCTCCCTCCTCCGCCAAACTTTATCTACACCACAGTTGTATCAACTAACGCTCTCAAATTGAACACAGGAGGTGAAACCATCATGGCTACGTATCTCCCCCCTCCCAGCCTCCCTTCCTATCTGTTACAGTGTCTTCCAGACTTTTCCTCCTTCACATCTTGATTTCAATCACCACATCCTCCATTGTCTGAGAATTGCACAACATCCTTTCCTCTCATCCAGTGTGCTTCTTTCCTTCCTTCCAATCCAAAAACTGCGCTCCCCTCAAGCGCCTCACTGATTGGCCATCCTGGAAACCCCCCCCCACATATGTCCCACTTCGGTATGAGTGTGTGTGTGGAGCAATCTCCGCAGAGTCGGTAGGGTCTGACCCCCTGCAGATATTTCTTATTTACTTCTTTTACTCAATATAATAACAAAAAAAAACAGTCACAAGTGAAACCAGAGTGAATATTTTAGACCTCACGGTTCAACTGTGCATATTTGAGCGGGAAGTCCATCAACGGCTGAAATCCAACGGGAAAGTTTATTATAAAAGTTTATTATACAATGAAATACCTACCTTTGTTTGCATTAATATTGCTTTATGTCAGACTTGAAGTGTGTCTGCGAGAGTTTTGCACGTGGTAACAGACGGTAGAAATGAATACTTTATGCAGATGTCATTAAGGTGAATAAAGACAACTTTGTCCTTGAAAATACCCCAGTATTACAATGTAAAAAAAGAAAAAAAAAAACAAAATATCAAGTCAACGTGATTCAATCGATGTTTGAGTTTTCTCAGCTTGCGTTGTTGACGTGAGTCAGTTGAGAGAACTCAAAAATCTCTTGCATCACGTTGACTTGATAGTTTGCGTTTTCTCAGCATGTTCTTTTTTACAGTGTGGAGACTTTAAATACTTGATTAGCTTGTGCAGGTAAAATCACTGCTGACCGATGCAATAAAGATGATGAAATCAGGAAGTTTATATTTGACTGTGTGTGTGTGTGTGTGTGTGTGTGTGTGTGTGCGTGTGTGTGTTCGAGAGAGGGCCAGAAACTGCAGACTATTTACGTCTCTACTTTAAACGTGTATGTGAGTGTGTTTATGATAAGTGCGAGCGGGTGTGTTTGGGCTCCATGTGGTAACCGTAGCCGGACCGGCTCACTTAGAGGGAGATGAACGACAGCTGTATTTTCCTTGCGGCTCTAATTATTTTCTGAGCAGCCACTTAGCTTGTCACATTACGAGGGGGCAGCACAAGCAAACACCAACCACACACCCTCGGAACGCAAACACCGAGAAGGGAACAGGCATTCACCAATAGATTTTAGTCACGTTTCCTCTCTGTAGGTCTTTTATGCATTCAGTGTTCAAATCCATTCAATCCAGATTCTCTGAACTGAAGTGGAAGTGAAGTCAAACTTCGACCAAGTCCAGTCTTGGCATTTCTCGTCACCACTGACTTCATCGCCTCGGTTGGAGACAGGCAGCTATTAGCA
>CAAKHB010005755.1:23558-37231 GCA_901007665.1 Aeoliscus strigatus | reverse complement strand
GGTCGCTGCTAGCATTTTATTCATATTCATTTGTTCCAACCATGTCGGTGTCGGTCCAGGACACAGCTGAGGACGGAGGCGTCAGGTAATGACATTTAATAGCTGTGTACAGTCAGCCCCTGCTGTGCAAATGCAAATGTTTACAGCCAACATGACACATTGAAATGTGTCACATTGTGTCTGGGAAAATCACTCGTGACTTTTATTTATATTAGACAAAAAACAGCCCACGAGGAGTGAGTGTTGGGGTGACATGCTGGGGTAATGTTCCTTCACAGCTTGTCGGAGTTCTGTGAGAGCGTCAGGGTTCCCACCCATCACCCACAGACGCGTCGGTCATGAGAACTGGCAGACGCAAATAGCCTGAAGGTGTGAACATGAACAGTTGTCTCAGCTGTACGTGTTAGCCCTGTGATACCGTGGCAACCTGAGATCTGCTCCAGCTCAGATGGGATTGGGAATAAGATGCTAATTGTTGGTTTACCAAGTCCTGCTTTTCTTCTGCAAATACACATTTGTGGCAAATAATTGACTGTCACCTCTTAGCAAGAAGGTCCCCGGTTTGATTCCTGATCTGGGGATCTTTCTATGTCTAGACTGGCTGCGTGGGTTCTCTCCAGGTACTCCAGCTTCCTCCCACCTCCAACATTGGTTACCTGGTCACTTTTAATCCCCTGTAGGTGTGAATGTGAGTGTGAATGGTTGGTGACTGGTCCAGGTTCAAACCGAGACCCATAACTGTAACCGGAGCAACGGGAGGAGACGAATGAATGAATGAATGAATGAATGAATGAATGAATGAATGAATGATCTTAAAATGATCTAATAATAAAGTAGTGTGAAGATCCCACCCAGTCAAGTCTCCCAGCCCTGCATTGGTTTGATCTGGTCTGTTGGTGGTTTTGACAAATATCTCATGTAGAAATAGAAATGCTCCTTTAATCCAGCACGAAAGCCTCTCTGGTTGTGTCCCTGTTGGTGGAAACCCCCTGTTATCAACCAGCAGCTGTGTCCATGTGTCCCTTCAGGTGTATCTCATGCTTCTCACGGCCATCTAGGTTTCTGTTTCGCCTCGGTGGAAGATGTTCTGGTATGGGTGTTAAGTGATGGCTTTTGCTCCAGTGGAGAATGTCATCACCTCTTGGAACTGCACTGTGGACAAGATAGGAGGGTGTGTGTGTGTGTGTGTGTGTGTGTGTGTGCGGGTGCTACACGTGTTGTTGAGGACACCTCAGAGTTACAGAGAGAAGGCGTACTGTCCACACAGCGGGCGACGACACGCTGCACGCTGGTGTGCGTATTGTCAGCGATTCTGAAAGCAGCTTTTTCACTACTGATGTTGAAATATGGTGAGTCATCTGATCTGATCACAGATAAGGAATACGGAGAGATGGCGGGGACCAGAGGGGGGGAGGCACACAGCAGTGACTGTCACGGAGAGATCCTAAAAGAAGCCATGTGAAGAAGTGGACCGAGTCGAGTTGAACAGAAACCGTGTCCTCTTAACCTGAACATTGTGTAAGGTATCGAGTTTATTGACTGTTTCTGTGTCCAGTCGAGCAGCATAATGTTACGACAGCGATGCTACATCATCCAGTTGATACATCCAGTCCACCGCGGACACACGCTAACGTTAGCATCAACGGAAACTAATGTGGGGTGAAGAAACGTGTTAATAACTTCAGTAAATACGTGTGTCCAGTTATTGTGTAAGCACAATAACGTCTGATCACACATGTTGATTGATGCTTAGATCCAGTCGTTGTTAGTGCACACTGACCTTTGACCTCTGCAGTGAAATGTATATGAACACACGATTCTCTCTGTTATTGTGTATTTATCATTGTGCTTCAATAAAGCAAAAATGTTTTCGATATTTCAGATTACTCAGATGTTGAAATATTGGTAACATAATTGATTTTCTGAGTTGCAGCGCTTAGACTGTGACAAGTCAGTGTGACAAACTGTTTTTCATTTAGTCATAAGATCTAAAAACCACCAATGTGAAATAGATCCGCATCAAAATGTCTCTCCTTCCTGCTCCCATGTGCTCCACCTAGTAGCGGAACATGGTACTTGGTACTTTTAGTGTATACGTGGAATCCTGAAACTAGCTGACGAGCTAAAAGCAGACATGGGCATAGATCAAAGAACAAGACAAAGGATGGTCCAGGTCTGAGTTGTTACCATGGTATCAGACCTCGTGTGAGTTCCCGTCATCAGCCTCACACGCTGTTGGACATAGTTGTGATGGCTGTGGCTCTATGTTTGTGCTGGTTGCCATGGTGATGAATGAACGTAAGTGGTCACACGCTCCCTGATTGTCCTGGGGGGTGCTGATGAAACGCCCAGCGCGTTTCAGCCACATTACAACTTTAAGCCGAGGAGGTGCTCTCAGTGAGTGGAACAGAAATGGAGAGTCCCGTGCTGACAGGCGGCTCGTGTACATTTGGCATTCTGTCCAAAACGCTGCCTGAAAGACCTCGTTTCACTTCAGGTTTTTTACTGATCAAGAATATTCACAAGTCAGTGAAACCAGCTTCAGACTCCTCTTTGTGCTGTAGTTTGTGTCTTCTCTAGTCACAGTCAGACTTTGTATTTTCAACATTTCACCAGTGAATTAGTTGTGTTGGTAGTTCTTCTGGTTGTTTCCGCGCTCCAAACTCACCAACCTCAGTGAGCTTCTCATAGTAATTGAGAATTCAGGCCAAGTCCCTCACACCCTCTCTTTTCCACACATTCACACTCTTTCACTCTCCCTCTCCCTCTCTGTCCTCCCATCTGTGAGTTCAGTTGAATAGAAGTCTCCCGGGGCTTCTCATTGGCCGAGCTCCACACTAAGGCGAGCTAATTGGCCAGCTGGGGCCCTGGCGCTGACGGAGACAGAGCATTGGCCAAAAGAGGGGTCAAGTGACATGTCATTGGTCAGACTGGCTGGTAACCTGGCAAAGCCTCAGGTTTTCCCTCTGGGGAACGGCATGGAGAGAAAGAAAAGTCACAGTAAGACTTCTCGACATAATCTGGCAACGGCTCTCCTGAAAAAAAAGGTTTGATCATCAGCAGGATTTCAGACTTGTTAAAAAGCCTGTTTGTAGGAGTTGTATGTCCTGGCAGTTGTTGTGTTGCTTTGCAAATAACCTTTTATCATGAGGTCCCAGGGTTTTGTGTCCATTTGTGTGTCGTCTGTTGTTGTTCTTACACCAGTTCTTCTGTTCTAGCTCGGGTTTCTTTCACGGCGGTTTGTTCTCGACTCCCTTTTTTTTTATTTTTCAGTCCTTTAATCAGTTCATCCTCGTAGACCAAAACCTCACATTGACTCTTACCTCAAGTCACCGTCCATCATCTCGTCACACACCGTTTTCTACGCTGCAGCTTTGTTCTGGCACCTTCCTCAACCTTTGCCAACGAACATTCGATCTTATTTCTCAAAGCCTTGTCTGACCATCCACAGCCAGTGTTTGTGAGCTAAAAGCACTTGGCTGAGCTGAGGTCAACAAACCTGCTTATCTCCAACCAGACGTCTGTGTTGTTGCAGACAAGCCACAAACATCGGCCTCCTGCGTTGACCCCACCCACCCAGGGGTTTTCAGCTGCTTTGCTTATAGAGACAACATTCAGTATCCAGAGATCCTGTCAGTGTAAACATCGGTGATCCAAAGTGTTCATCGGTCAAAAAATGGGCCTTTTTCCAGTGGAAACAGTCAACGTCTTTCTCTTTTGCTCGGTCACTCTTTCATTAGAGGTTCATATTTTTCCACCTCCACCTTTCTATTAAGTAGCAGAGTGGCCTAAGCTGGAGGAAATGAGGGGTGGAGGTTAGTCACCAAGGATTAGTCTGGTCCCAGGACATCAAACACTCCTTCCCCACCCAGGAGATAATCATAGCCAGGTTAGCCAGGAAATGAAGTGACTGCCTTCCAGAGACTTTCTAATCCCTGTCTTGCTCTCCTCTTACATTTCTTTTTCATTCCCACACTTGGTGCTTTCTCTTTTTCTGTTTTCCTCCTCTGCCCCCCACCCCTCCATCCCATTTACTCCACCTGGACCAGAGCTAAATCTCCTTCAACAGACTGCTTGTGTCTGCAGGAACCCCATTGTGAGACTATTCTCTATTGTATTAGAACCAATACCTGACCCTCCCGCCAAGTCAGAGCTTTCAGACAAATTGAAAATTGTTCAATCATCCGGTCTCTTTTCACAATTTGCCAGGTTAATATACCTTCCGTGCTCATTCCCCCAACCAGTCCAGGTACCGTATTGAACGCCTTCATTTTCACAAAATGTTGATTTGAAAATATTTCTCCCAGGGGTCATGAAATATGAAGTAAGGTTTGGAGATGCTGCAGTCAGATGTGTGCGCATCTCTTCCCCCCACTTTACGAAGCCAGTCTACCACTTGGGCTTTGTGCATTGGTGTGTTCACTATACAAGTAAAGGCCACATACCAAACAAAAGCTCAGCTTAAGGTGATGCCTCCATTCTCCACACTTCTTGTGGATTTCTGCGCCCAGGGTACATCGTCCTTTCACATGCACACGCACACACACAAACACACACACACACACAGGCAAACACATCATATTTGATACATACTTTAAAGTTCACCTACACATGTAGTCTCACTTAGTGAGATGTTGGGACATTACCCTGAACCCTCTGAGTGCAGACATTAAAAGAAGATTGTGTCTGGAGAGATGAAATGCTTGTCTTGTTCGTCTGATTAAGATCAGTGCAATAAATGAAATTTTATGTTTTGACAGAAAAATACAAAACTGGTTCAAAGTTCAGACAGTTAACTGAAGCAGTCAGAACAGCCTTTCACATCATCTTCATTTATTGATCCTAAATACCAGTACCCACATTTCTTGTTTCCACGTTTACGAGAGATTCTGTAGAGATCCGCAATCAAAAAGATCCATCTTTACTACGTCATTTACACAGGCTTCATAATGCCTCCCCAGCATGGACAAACGAATCAGGAACACTGCAGCAGTCACATTGACTGTAGAGTAACTACACAGTGGAAAGTGTTCCAGTGTTGTCTGTGTGTCTCCACAGTTGGCCGTTGGTGGAGATTTTCTTTCCCATTAGTTCCCAGAATAAATGTTGCACCGTTTCCATTATTCAGTTGTTGCACTCGTCTCCACTGGTGTTTCCATCATGGTTCCTGCTCCGGCGAGGTTCCAGCCGATACGACCACGTGACGCCGGCAGACAATTTTTAACTTTAGCCCGTGTCTCATGGCTGATGTTCACAGATATATGATGTGTACAGAAGAACAGACGTTTGAGCGTTCACAAAGAGCTGGACGGAGCGACCTGCAGCGAGGAACTGCGCCGGTGCACCTGTAGCTGCTCCCTTCTGCTGACTCCAGCACTCAGCGTCACTATCTGCTCCATTGTCTGTCTTTGTGTCACGCTAAAAACAGCGTCCCGGCAGTTTGCTGCCGTTGCTGTGACGACCCCGGTCACGTGGAGGAGAAACTGAACTGAGGCAGGTTTTTCAACCACTAATCAATGATTAGTTAGGTGGTTATCAGGAATATTCATGTCAAGGTCACCTGACGGAAACTAACCCTCACAGCTGGACAAAGACATCCATGAGTTCAGTGTGACAGCAAACCGACGGCCCGTCCCCACGGAGACGCTTTGGAGTGGAAACGCACTTTTTGGGTAGTCCAGAACTGAACTGAGTGTGTGGACGTGGCTCAAAGTGGCAGGTAGACATGATGATGGCAGCATGGAGGAGTTACTCAGACTGGAGAGGAAAGGAAACACCTGGATGTCAGACGATTCGGGAGTGCAGCTCAGCTCTGACGTGGATGTGGAGTTTGAATGTTGTCCTGGTGCCTGGATTCCTCTGAGTGCTCCATCTTCAGGTCAAAAACCACAGGAGATGAACTGTTGATTCTAAATCAGCTGCACTTATACATGTTGGTGGATGGACGATGGCTCCACCCCCTCTGCCATGTGTTGTAGACAATGGATGATTGGAAGATGGTGATCATATGTAGAAGGGACCAAGGAAACAGCAGAAGAGACTGATGAGGTTAGAAGGTAAGGGGGGGGGGCAATCACATGACTCTGGGCAGCAATCCGCCGGATTGACGCCAATCTTCTGAGACAGGAAGTGAGGGTGGTCTTAAAAGAAAGTATCCCTCTCATCCTATTACAACTCCATCTCTGCTGTCAGTGAAGCCACCTGCTCCCACCGCCGCACACACACACACACACACACACACACACACAGACTCAGTTTCTATGCTGTATTTGAGCTTTGCACGTTCTCAGGCTTTCAAATAGTAGAAAGGTGTCTAATGCTCTAATGCTAAGTCCTGCTCGTGAGATATCAGGGAGAAATAAAGAAATAGGAACCCAGCAGAGACTCTGCTACCGCAGGCGTTGAAATCGCAGAGGAGGCTGAGGCCGTTGTCGTTTTTTCTCTGTCCGATCGTCTCCATGACGATGCGGGGTAAATTGTCTCCCTCTCGCTCTCCTTCTCCTCCACTTTCCCAAGTCTTCCTCAGAATTCACCTTCCTTTGTTCCATCTAATCCTTAAAGGGGAACTTTTTGAAGTCGGCAAGTTTCTGGTGAGAAGGAGTGAGAGACACCGATGGCAAGTGGGGGGTCGAGGTAGAGGGATGTACTATCTGGGTGGCAGGAAGGAAGCTTAGAGGAAACCAAATTATCTCCCTTCACTTAAACTGCTCCCCTTCTTCTCATCCGTCTCGGTGTCCCTCCATATATGCCGTCACCCCGACTCTCTTTCTCCTGGGTTCTTATCAGCTCCCCACCTTGCACTTTCAAGGACAAGCTTAACTGTTAAGAACACGAAGGATTGGATAAATCTTTGTCTGCCACTGGGTTTGTGAGCGCATGCTTTTGATTTTGCGCCAGTTGCTCCTTTATTTTATTTCTCACTGCATGTATTATATGTATATGTATTTATATTCCTGCATGGGTGCACTTCAGACACATGAACGTGTGTCTGTGTGTGTGTGTGTGTGTGTGTAGTTGTGCCTATTTCTCCACAGGATTTATAGCAGAGACTAATCCTATCCTCTGCTATCACCTTACCTTCCTCCTTACTATCGTCTATTTATCCAATCTGTCCCCCCCAGTCTCTCTCTCTCTCTCTCTGTTTCCAGACATGTGTGACTTCATATGAAATCGACCAGAATAGCTGGTGTAGGTCGAACACTGCTACTTCCCATTCCCCGGCTCTGGATGTTCATATCGTCATGTCAGTTGACGTCAGTTGACCTTCTGACATGACTGTGGTCGGGTATGAAATGTTTTCGATGATTCTTTGTGTGTTGATCAGACCTACGGGCAGATGTAGGCATCAGGTGGTTATTGCTAAACTGTTCCAGGATCATTAGGTCTCTAGAAAAATCTATCCATAGTGGTAAAGAGGGAAGATAGTAATGTACTTCTGTTTTTTTGGTTTTTGTTTTTGTTTTTGTTTTTGTTTTTTTATGGCGAAAGTCCCTTGATTGTATATTGATATGCAGACAGACAAACAGCAGCTAATTATCATCCACTCCCTCTCAGACCTCCACTTAATAAACAGGCTCTGCTTTGCATCAAGGAGTGCTAATCGCTGCATTCATGGGAGACACAAGTCTCGTGTTTCGGGGAAAATTGACCTTCTGTGACTTAATTGTACTAGAGGCTCAACAGGATGACATTTAACTGATCCTCCAGTCTGGAGCGTCACTGGCATTTCACAGAGAAGACGTCTGTGAGTAAACATGCTCGGTGCTTGTTTGGGGCGTAAGCAGATTGACTCCATTCAGGCTTCGGGTTTGTCTGAGCCGTGTCCGTCAGGCTGGAGGCTGACGCTCTGTCCAGTAGCACAAAGTGATCATCCTGTGTGTGCACACGTTGTTGATAACAGCAGTGACTCAGCTATCGATTCACCACATGCTGAGATTGTTCTGTCTTTTTTTTTGCTTGTTTGGTTTCACTCTCCAGCCCACTGCCTTCATTTTGTTGTGTAAGCTTCCACAGAGACGACACCCACGTGGACGCTTTTTTAGTTGTTCAAAGTTGGATCACGACGCTACAACAAAACACCACCATCTTAAAGCCGGGACGAGAGGTCCCGTCGACAGACGTTTCTTCTTCAGTTCAACAGTTCAACTACAGTTTTGAATCTCTTCCTCCTTCAGTTATGAATGTTTTTTCCCTAAAAGTCATGAAACATACATTGTATGTTTGTACCAAGCTCCTGTGCTGCACAGGTTTAGTTTGTCTGTCCTACACTCGTCACCGCTGCAGGTGATCTTCAGGTACGGTGGTTACTTCAGTGGGACAGGCCTTGGAATCGTGTGATTTGTTAAAATAAACAGAACATCTGAAATTGCTGTTAAAAGAGTGAAGAAGTTTAAACTCAGTTCCTTTACTGACATTTATGATCCCAGCTGTTGACACAGACGTACATGAATGCTACCCCAGCGTGTGGTTCCACACAGCATGAAGGCTCTCGGCAGTCAGTGAGGTTCAGTGGAGCGTGACGTCCATCACATCCATCTACATGTGCTCGATCTCTCTTCAACATGTACTTTGTTTCAGCTGCAGCACACTTTTCTTTTTTTTAAATTAGTCAGCAGAAAGTGCTGGCAGAGCAGAACAAAAGGAGTGATGGCCAGTAGAAGCAGTCCCTCCACGTCATTGATGTTAACAAAGGAGGGAAGAGAACACAAAAGGGCATCAACGTGTGTTTCACTTTCCAGAGGGAGGAAGGAGAGATGGACCGATGGACTGAGTGAGAAGAAAGAGGAAAGCAGGGGATTGTAAAAGAGTCCCCCCCCCGTTTATATGTATACAGAGGGTGGGGAATAGGTGGGGGACGGTGACAAGAGGGAAACAGATGTGTGACTGACATCCCTTTTTGTCATCATTGGTTGTAGAAGGAACGCAGTGATGAATGGATGAAAGCACATGTACAGGATTAAAATATGGATGTTCATTAGGAGGAAAAGAGGAAGAGAGAGCAACACAGGAGGGAGAGGAATGGAGAAGAGGAAGAGAGGAAGAGGAGAAGAGTCCACACAGAAGAGGAATATCAAAGAGGGCTGAGGAGACAAACGTCACCCAGGCTGTGTCCACGAGACAGAACAGGATGGAACATGAAGAGGGAGAAATAGTCACACTCCAGCAACACTCTTCACCAAGATGTGTGTGTGTGTGTGTGTGTGTGTGTGTGTGTGCCACATGCTCCTCCACTCACTATGCCGTGAAATGCTTTTTCCAGAGCACCATTACCCACCCAGTGTATGACAGTACTTCTACAGCCGTGTGTGTGTGTGTGTGTGTGTGCACAAGCGACAGAAAACAGTTGTCATATTGTTTTTTGAACTCGAGCTGTGAATTCTGGGAATCTACGAGCATCTATTTTTCTGTTCCTCACACGGCCCCTGACGTACCGGATCTGTTGTCGAGTGAGTCGTTCAGCTCACAGACTAGAAAACATTTTCACTGCAGCCCAGATGAAGCCCTGTCCCTGGTGGTACTGTCCCTGGAGGCTGTCCCTGGTGACCCCTGACAGAAGACCCATCTGACCTGTTACTGTGTACTGTTACCAGGGCCCGTGGGCCCACAGGGGGTCAGCAGGTGGCGGCAGGAGAAGCGTTGGCTCTCAGGTGATGAATGCTCTCCACACAGTTCCTCCGTCGAAATGCACACACGCACATTAATGCGCTCATCTGCTTGTGTTTGTTCAGCCTCAAATAGTGGTCTGCTGTTGATCCACACGAGGAACAAACCACACCGAGCTGCCTGAGGAGCTGGATTAAGGCCCCGGTCTGTTCGGGGCTGTGGGTTTGAATCCCGTTGCTGCCAGGGAATATGGAACAAACGTCCCTCTGGGACCGATTAAGTATGACTGGACAATATTGTCGCTGTTTGCCAAGTTCACCCCACAATACAGTTTGAATTAGGTCGGATAGCGGAGCACAGAAAAACAACAGAAGACAGCCTGATGCATTCATAATGTGTGTTCATCTGTTAAGGACGACGGTGGAGACGGTGTTAGCGTTCACACCTGTCAGTTGGTGCTTCGGCCAACCAACCGGGTCTGGATCCACTGTGTGGGTGACAAGGTGCATTGCTTCAGTTGGAGTGTGCACATAGCGACGCAGTTATGCGGTTGTGTTGCTCTTTGCCTTGGCCTTTTCCAAACACACACGGGTTGATGTGTTACCGTCAGCCCCGGTACATCTCAACCAGGAAACCCACATCCACCCTTTTTGGATGAAAGACTTTGAGTAGTTCTGTCTTCAGTGGGAATGAAATCAACTTAGTGCAGCAAATCGTACGGTGACAGATGAACCCCAGCGTTGAATAATACTTCTCCTCCCCCCGTCTCTCACCTGACTCGCTTTCATTCGTCTTCTCTTCTCCGCTCCTGCTTCCTTGCGTCTTTGTCACCTTTCCTTTCACCTCTCCCGTTATCTCCCGACCCTCTTCGTTTAACATCATGTTTCAGTCGTATTGTTAATGTCCCTTTCATCTCTCCAAATTGTCGGCCCTGTCTTCACCCCGTTCACTCCCTTCTTTTATCATTCACCTCTCATCCCTCCCCTCCCCTGCCTCTTCTCCGTGCCTTCATAATATCCCTCCTCCTAGCTCTTTCTCCTGCACTCTCTAACTCATTTACCTCTCATTCACCCTTTCTCTCTTTCCTCCATCTAATGTCTTTTCGTTCATTCAGCCCACCTCTGTTCCCCCATAATATCCCCCGTCTCTCTGCCTGAGACATTAAAGCCACACGGTGTTCAAAAGAACGGAGAACCAGCAGATAGGTCTCATAAGACTGCGGGCATCCTTTCTTGGAGAGTTGGAGAGCGATGGAGAGGGAAAAGTGGTGCTCTGTGAGATCTACTTCTTAGAACCTTGTATTTTGATGATATGAGCTTGGGTCAAGAGAAGAAAAAGAACCTAGGTTTCTGTACTTTTGTACAAAAGCACATTTTGTGCTTTTTTAAAAAATATATTTAACAGCACTTGTTCTGTTTCCAGTGCTCAAAATGTGGTTTGTAATACTATCACATAGACATTTGTGTCATCAAAAGACCTCATCATATTGAAGGTGTGACAGTGTGAATGTGATCTTTTCATTTTTTTATGTCACCATTCACCTGAACCACAGCTCCTGTCGCACCAAATGGAACAGTAGACCATGTTCAAAGGAATCATACTTACAATGGCCTGTGTGTTTTACATCAGCATCAGGTATGGTGGTTTGTGTATGTGTGTGTGTGTGTCTGTGTGTGTGTGATTTTAGTGGAGGGTAATGGAGCTTGTGGATGTTTCGGGTTTAATCGACTCCTTGAAGGAGCACTGCAGCAGCTGGAATTTATCCCTACTGAATAGACCGGGATAATCTCTGAAAGAGCAAGAGACTGTGTGTGTGTGTGTGTGTGTGTGTGTGTGTGTGTGTGTGTGTGTGTGCGAGTTGGGGGTAGAGAAATGTGAATAAGTGGACAAAAAGAAATGATAGAGAATCAGCAGCATGGTGAGCAGGAGGACGACGTTGGAGAGATTTGCCTGTCAGCAGTTTGACATGATGGTTTTTTTCTTAAGATGGAGAAGAGACGTGACTGTGGATGTGTGTGGGGTTGTCACAGACGACTCCATCCTGTTTTGAGGTAAACTAATGGAGGATGGAGACCCCCTCCGCCCCCTTGGATGAACATCAGGAGTTGTTTAAATCCCCAGTAACAAGCCCCGCTCATCCCTAAATGACCTGAATGTCACTGACACCGCAGGTCACATGTGTGGTAACCGGCTGGGCAGAGAAGGAACATTTGTTTGTTAATGGACGATGTGCAGATTTGGTCACACAAACCCAAACCTTTTCTGTCTTTTCTTCCAGATGCCAGGCAGAGGGACTGATCATCGATTGGCGCCACGGTATGAGGAGGTGGAGCGTCAGTATGCCTCCTTACCGAGGTACGAGTCTGCTCCTCTCTTGTCCAACACTTCTTCTCTTCCATTATTATATATACTGTATCGTTACAGGTTACAATAGTTACAACTATTTCAACTACTTTATCATAGTAATGTAATGACGTTTCTGTCTGAATGAATGTTCTCAACTGTTTCAAATGTTTCCTGTGTCAGTGTTTGAATTTCCAACAGCATCAACACAGACGACTGTTTAAAATCACAAAACATCTTTATTCATTCATTTACACACTAAATCAGGACAAAAACTGATCCCTAACATAGCACCGTTAAACAAATAGACAAGGTTGACAAGGTAGACAGGTGTTCACATGTAACTTTACCGGTGAATATTTCCATAAGGAACTGGATTACTGGATTGAATTACACATTTGGTCTCCAGGGATGTAACTGAACATTGTGTTGATTTTGTCAGTAAATTATACAAAAATAAAATTAATCATTTATAAAATAAATAATAAATTTTATTGAATATCATAGAAAGTTATTTTATCCAGTAATTTAATTCAATTAATTCACAGAGAACCTTTCACATATTTTAGAATTATTCAAACAAACACTGACAACGGACATTTTTAAATGTTTTGTTTTCTAATTTTGATAAATGTGCCATCCAGCTCATGAAAGTCCAAAATTCTGTATCTCAGATTTGACATTAATTGTATTAAACTGCATAATTAGTGTTTCACTCAAACCTGACACAGAATATTGTAATATTTAGAAATACAGAGCTAAAGGTTCCATGATTTCCCATGATGTCTTTTTGAGATGCACCTGTACATGTAACTAGTTACACTGTTAACTAGTTACACTGCTGCCTGTGCAGACACACAAAGAAGTGTAAAGAGAGCTCAGAGCTGAGAAAAGTTGAATACACGTTTTCACACAACTACATCCCAGTGCATTTCGTTGTTATCTCCTCTGGACAGAATGAAATATCACAAACATTAGCCACAACCAGGACAGCAGCTAACTGAGTATACAAAACACCTTGTGATAAATTATTCCCATTTTTCTCAGGAAGTGCTTCTGTGATGTCGTCAGATAAATATTTGTGTCCTGAATGACCATGTTTGTAAGTAAAAGTTGGTTCAACTTTTGTGCACGTACACTACCTTTTAGTTCATGTGAAACGCGGTCTCACTTTCGTATTCTCCAGCCTCCATCGGTGTCTCTCTCTCTCTCATCCCATTTGTCATCTGCAGCATTGCCACTTGAAGGCCCGAAGTTTTAATCCTCGTCTGTCTTCACTCTTTCACACTCCGTGCGTCTCTTCCTCTCTTTTCTTGTCCTCTTCATTTTCCTCTTTAATTCTCTCCCTCCTCTTCCCTCTTGACCCTCTGATCTCCTCTTCCTCCTCCTCACCTCATCCTTTTTGTCTTCACTTTCACTTGTCGTCTGAAGAAGTCTGAAATACCCGTAGAGTTTCTCTGTGTGTATGCGTGTCATGTTATCTCTCTCGCTCTCTCTCACACACACACACACACAGTGCATGTGTGTGGTGGAGGTGAGGGGTTGAGTTGACAGACGGAGGCCAACCTGATTTGAATAGTGAATTTGGCTGTTCTACACCACTTTCTCTAGAGTGAGTGTGTGTGTGTGTGTGTGTGTGTGTGTGTGTGTGTGTGTGTGTGTGTGTGTGTGTGTGTGTGTGTGTGTGTGTGTGTGTGTGTGTGTGTGTGTGTGTGACGTCTGGATGA